>JANRGW010045544.1:13811-25675 GCA_024733675.1 Psilopsiagon aymara | reverse complement strand
ATGGTCGAATTTGAGATCCTCAGGACAGTGAGAAGAGCGTGCAGCAAGCTCACTGCCCTGGACTTCAAGAGAGCAGAATCTGGCCTCTTCAGGAACCTGCTCAGTAAGGTTCCATGATAGCCTTAGAGGGCAGGGGGACCAAGGCTGTTGGTTGATATTCAAGGATCACCTGCTGCAAGCTCAGGAGCAATACATCCCTACTAGAAGAAAATGTGGCAGGAAGGCCAGAAGACCTCCTTGGATGGATAAGGAGCTGCTGAGGAAAATTCCAAGTTAAAAAGAGGCTTATAAAAGGTGGAAGCAAGGACAGGTGGCCTAGGAAAAATACAGGGATGTTTTCCAGGAAGCTATGAACCAGGTTAGGAAAGCTAAGGCCCACTCAGAATTCAACTTGGCTAGAGATGTTAAGGATAACAGGAAGGGATTCTATAGGTACATTGCAAATAAAAGACAGGCGAGGGACAACGTGGGCCCTCTCCAGAAGCTATTGGGAGAACTGTCTACCTGGATTTGGAGAAGGCTGAGGTTCTTAATGACTTCTTTGCCTCAGTCTTCACCGACAAACACCCTGAACACACCATCCAAGTCTTGGAAGGCCGACACAGGGACTGTGAGAATGAAGACCCTGGGACCTCTGTAGGAGAGGTTCTGGTTCCAGACATTCTTAAGAACCTAAACGTACACAAGTCCATGGAACCTGATGAAATCCATGCTCGGGTCCTGAAGGAGCTGGCAAATGAAGTTGCTAAAGCACTGTCCATCATATTTAAAAAAATCATGACAGTCAGGTGAAGTTCCCAATGACTGGAAAAAGGGAAATATAGCCCCCATTTTCAAGAAGGGGGAAATGGATGACCTGGGGAATTATTGGCCAGTCAGCCTCACCTCTGTGCCTGGCAAAATCTTGGAGCAGATTCCCCTGGAAGGCATGCTGAGGCACATGAAAAACAGCAAGGTGGTGGGTGACAGCCAGCATGGCTTCAATAAGGGGAAAATTGGTCCTACGTGACCAATTTGGTGGCCTTCTGTGTCGGGACCCTGGAACTGATGGACAGGGGTAGAGCAGTTGAAGTCATATATCTGGACTTGTGCAAAGCCTTTGACACTGTCCCACACAACATCCTTGTCTCCAAGTTGGAGAGACATCAATTTGATATGTGGACCACTCGGTGGATAAAGAACTGGCTGGATGGCCATACGTAAAGAGTTGTGCTCAGCTGCTCAATGTCCAGCTGGAGACCAGTAACAAGTGGTGTCCCTCAGGGATTGGTGATGGGATTGGTCTTGTTCAACATCTTTCTTTGTGACATGTCAGTGGGATTGACTGCTCCTTTAGCAAGTTTGCCGATGACATCAACCTGTTGTTTCTGTTGATACAATGGAGGGAAGGAATGCCATCCAGACGGACCTTAACATGCTTGTGAGGTGGGCAGATGCCACCCTGATGTAGTTTTACCATGACAAGTGCAAGATCCTACAGCTGGGTTGGAGCAATCCCAGGCACAGCTCCAGGCTGGGCAGAGAACTGATTCAGGTCAGCCCTGTGGAGAAGGACTTGAGGGTGTTGGTCAGTGAAAAATGACCATGAGCCGGCTTGCAGCCCAGAAGGCCAACCATGTCCTGGGCTGCATCAAAAGGAGTGTGACCAGCAGGTGGAAGGAGGAGATCCTGCCCCTCTACTCTGCTCTTGTGAGACCTCACTGGGGAGTATTGTGCACAGTTCTGGTGTCCTCAACATAAAAAGGCCATGGAACTGGTGGAACAAGTCCAAAGGAGGGTCACGGGGATGATCAGGGGACTGGAGCACCTCCTGTATGAAGATAGGCTGAGAAAGTTGGGGCTGTTTAGCCTGGGGAAGAGAAGGCTGCGTGAAGACCTCATAGCAGCCTTCCAATATCTGACGGGAGGCTATAGGGATGCTGGGGAGGGACTCTTCATTAGGGACTGTGGTGATTAGGGACGGGATAACAGGTTAAACTTAAACAGGGGAAGTTTAAATTGGATATGAGGAAGAAATTCTTTATTGTCAGGGTGGTGAGGCACTGGATTGGGCTGCCCAGGGAAGTTGTGAATGCTCCCTTGCTGGCAGTGCTCAAGGCTGGGCTGGACATACCCTTGGGTGGCATAGTTTAGTGCATAGTGTCCCTGCCCATGGCAAGGGAGTTGGATCTAAATGATGTTAAGGTCCTTTCCAACCCTAACTCTTCTGTTATTCTATGGTTCTATACTCTCTCAGCCTTTTCCTGTCTATAGTAACTGGATGTGTCTTAGAGTGGTTTGAGCTGAAGCAGAAGAATGATTGCAGATCATCTTTCTTTTCTTAGGCTCCAGTCTGACAATGTGGTTCTTGGAATGAAGCAATATGAAAATTGCAATTAGAGCAGAAGTGGTACTTTGTGAAGAAGATTATGTTTGGTTTTCTATAGCTTTTGTTTTAGTGAAAGAGAGCTTCCTGTATAACAGTAAAAAACCATAAAAATTAGGCAGGAAACCATCTTGAAGTAGATTTTTTTTGGATCTGGTTTTAGCGAGTCTCATCTTCCATTGACTTTCTGTCTTCCCTGGTCAAATGGGAGGAGGTTCTGCCTCAAGGATTAATCTTCTGAAGTTTGTGTTGATTTCCATTCCCGGAAACCCTAAACTTTGCTGCTTAGGAAGCTTTTTGATTAAGCTTTGTCTGAAGAGTTAGTTAAATATTGCATACAAATAAACCGGAATTGAACAAGAAGCTCGATTTTTGTGGGTAGCTGTGTGCAATGTGTGAAGCTTTTCAACTGGCCTTGGTTAGCTGCAAAGATAAAATTCTGCTGCCAACTGGATGCCAAATTTCTCCTAATAATACCTTCTTCCTGCTCTGATGACACAATTTGAGTGTTGTTCTAATGGGGTGACTGTAAACACTGCCATAGTTCTTTACCTCATACTTAGTGTCTGAAAAAGCACTATATGATCTACATCTTAATAACAAAAAAAAAAAAAAAAATCACTGCAAGTTTTTGAATTTTGGAGAGATTTGATGTTTCAACATGTGCAAGTGCAGAGCATGAATAGTCTAGGCCAACTTTTATGGAAATAGTCTTGCAGAGTGGTGAGAGTGGGTTTCCAGACTGTCACAGTTCATAAATGTTTTGTGGCTGATGAATTCCACAATACATAACCACCTCATACTTCATATTTCCTGCTTTGGATGGAGAAACCTCCTGAGCACTCTGAGATACAGAGGGATAAGCAATTTATTGGCTCATCTCACTTCTGAGTTTTGTGGGCAAAGGAGCGAAGTACTACTTGATGTATAAAAACAAACCTAGACTTTTCCCTGAGTCTGTGTTACTCAAGCAATGCTGTTTGCTGTGTCACAGAGAATAGAAAGGAGCCAAGATTTATTTTCAGTGCAGTTGAGAAAAATTGAAAGACAGATTTTCATATATAAATGTAATTATAAAAAACATCTCTCCTACAGTGCAAATTAGCTCCTAATAGCAAGTCAGACTATGTGCTGTGACTTGGAAGTATCCTTGTTCTTCATGTCTTAGCAAGGATGTTATCCTAAATTGAATCATTGGAAACTGAAGTTTTATTAACATCACAGTTCTGACCAATACAGTTGCATACATTTCTTCTTATCTACATCACAACAGATTAATTTTTAATCTCTACCTGTATATATTTAAGAATGCTGCTGGGAAAAGTGAGTGCAAGCAATAGCGACTGCAAATAGCTAAAAGCTAAATAATGGCCTGTTTGCGGCACACTTCTTTTCAGTCCTATGTGGGGAAATAGGGAGGTTCAAAAATTTGGGACACTTCAGAAAAACTCACAAAAGAAGCTTTACTCATTAAAAACAGATGTTATCTAAAGTGCCTTGGTGAATGAGTCCTAAACCCTTATCTTTTTTTATTTTTTTTTAATGAAAAATAAGCCTTCTCTGAGATTTGGATGCTTTTGAAAATAAAGTTATGCTCCTAAATTGCTTGATACTTGATGGAAATCAGTTTAATTGAATGCAGATTATGCGTCATTCCAGATTTTCATCATGAAGTAGGAATGTGGAGAGCAACATCCCTGCTATATAAAATCATATGGAAGAGATGCCAAAGCTACTCCAGAGCGACTAAATGTGAGTGTAAAATAGCTATACTTAAATGCACGCATAAAGACAGCACCTTCTATAGAGACTTTTTACAGACTATGAACTTGGACAATGAGCAGAAAGGGTGTCTTCCTAAATATGCAGACTTGTATAACTTTTTGGCAGAATTCTATAGTAGTTAATAACAGACATTTCCTCTCATACCCTCCCCTCTATCATTTAGCATGCATTTTGAAGTCATAAAGCATGAAAATCTGTCACCAAACTTAAAAGAATGGTACATTTTGATGATAGTTTCATAATATTGTTTGTGTTGCAAAGGACCTTAAAGATCATCTAGTGCCAACCCCACTGCCATGGGCAGGGACAATTACTACACCAGGCAGAACACTTTCAGGGATGGGACATCCACAGCTTTCCTTGGTAGCCTGTTCCAGTGCCTCACCACTCTCACAGGGAAAAATTTCTTCCTAACATCCAATCTAAATCTACCCTCTGTCAGTACAAAGCCATTCCTCCTGGTTCTGTTACTGCCCTTGTAAAAAGTACCTCTCCAGCTTTCTTGTAAGCCTCTTTAAGTACTGGAAGGCTGCTGTAATGTCTCCCTAGAGCCTTCTCTTCTTCAGGCTGCACAAGCCCAACTGTCTCAGCCTTTGCTCATAGGAGAGGTGCTCCAGCCCTCTGATCGTCTTTGTGGCCTCTGGACTCACTCCAACAGGTCCATATCCTTCTTGTCTTGGGGGCTCCAGAGCTTAACACAGTACTGCAGGTGGGGTCTCATGAGAGCAGAGTAGATGGGAAGAATCACCTCCTTCAACCTGCTGGTCATGCTCTTTTTGATGTGGCTCAGGATGCGATTGGCTTTCTGGGCTGCAAATTCACATTGCTGGGCCATGCTCAGCTTTTCATCAATCAAAACCCCCAAGTCCTCCAGACTGCACTTGGAACCAGGTGTCTATCTCTTCTTCAGCTTCCTCGATGCTATGCATCCTTACCACCTCCACCAGCATAGCCACCTTGCATGAGGTAGTCCACCTGGGCACCCCTTCTGCAGGCAGGTCTGCTGCCTGTGCTGCCCAGGAGAAAGGTCTGGGCACTTCCTGCAACCCAAGGTCTGTCCTGCAGCCTCTCCCTTAATGTGTAACATTTTTCTCTTTCCTAACTAGCTTATATAGAAAGTTTCTTTTTGTATTTTCAATAGAAAAGAGGTAACGCCAATATATTACAAAAAGCTTACAACTAATACTCTTTTAACTTTTTTTTTTTTTTAGACTAAAATGATGATGGTCATATGACTTTTTTTTTTTTTTTAAATGTGGACAAAGTCTGCTCTTTGTTCTGTGATTACTTTGTCCATATGTTATGTGTTGCTTTCTGTGTGATTACACCTTGAAAGCTTATTGCAGAAGTAAAATGACTGTCGTCTTGCAGAAACCTTAAGGAAACCTGCAGGTAACAAATAACAGTTAAAAGCATATACTGATGCTCTGCCATTAAAGCAAAAAATGTAGAGTGCTACTGAAAATGTTAAAATGAAAGTGGCTTTTCTGTTCCACCAAACATTGAAGCTATCGTGTCTGTGCATGTATTCTTAAAAATAAAATTAACTTTGAGAAAAATAGTCTCAGTAAACGCAGAACATCAGCCTCTAGGTAGAGGGTTGGAAAGGCTGCGAGCCTCGGATGTTTTTATAAACTTGGGAGGATGAGGAAATAGTTCTGGGCTTTTTCCTTTGCCAAGGGCAGTGGCTTAGTCCTCCATAAGATTTAATCTTAAGTGCATCTCTGAAAGTACTTTTTCAATATGATTTTCTATGTCTCCATATAACATCTACTGACTTTCCTTGCCTCCCTTTCCAGTGGCTTACTATGGTTGCTGCACTGTTCGCATGATGCTGGAAGAGATGAGTATGTGGTCAAATGCCTCCTTATAGTTAGGCATCATATTTTTGAAAACAGAGGAAAGATGTGGAAATTTGCAAAGAAAAATTTATGGCAGCATTGTCTATGAGCCCACATAATTCAATGCCCTCATCTATCTATTTATTTATTTATCTGTAGTTTCGTTTTTCTATTAGCAAATTCACAAATATTGTAAAAATCCTGTTTTCATTGTTGGTTTCCCCATCCCCCACTCCCCAGTCTATTTAACAAAAAATACTGGACAGCTCACCTTACATTTATCATAGACTGAAATGCATGCTGAAACTCTGAACCAGATGGAATCTATTACAAGGGTCCTCTTCAGTCCAATGAGGCCAAGACTTTTGCCTGTGTTACTGAATTCCAGAAAGCCTGCAGAATAAGACCCACAAGAGATCTGCAGTTTGAGGAGGCAATGTCAGTGTGATGAGACAGTCATCAGATACAGTAGTTCATGAAGACTGGGGCAAAGTAAGGGGCACTCGGTTAAAATAGTGCCATTGTAACAGTCTTAGCTGCAGTGATAACACACTGCAGAGCAGTTCCTGCCCTGCCAGGGTACAGGCACTGACATAGATCAAGCTTTAGAAGGATGCAGTTTTCGAAGTCACAGGCTGCAGAAAGTGCCTGGGGCCTGCCTCTGATACCAGGAGAGATACTGAAGTGGGTTGAAAACTAGCTGAATGTCCAGCTCCAGAGGGTGTCAATCCTTGGGGATAATTCAGAAGCCAACTGGATACAGTCCTGGCCAGCTGGTGTAGGTGGTCCTGCTTGAGTAGGGCATTGGTCCTGATTACCTCCAGAGATCCCTCGCAACCTCAGCCACTCTGTGTTTCTGTAATATTTGTGCATACAAAAAATGGAAGCTGTACTCTAAGGCTTACTGAAAGGTAAAAAATAAATGTGAATGAAGCAGAGAGTCTGAAAGAGCCATGGAACAATCAGCGTAACTCAAAATCAGACTTCATGGCAGGATTCCAGGAAGACTATTTATTATGATCTCTAAGGCTTGTTCTTTTCTGTGTCCAACTGGGAGTCCTCCCTACTCTTTGTTGTCTAGTGCAGAAGCTAAGCATGAAATCAGTCATTGTAAACTTCCTTTGCTCTGTTCTTAACTGACCTCCTGCTGCTTTAAAGTGGTAGACATAATGGCTTATGTGAGGTAATAACAAAAAAATTGATTGGTCATAGTTTTACACAAAAATTAAAATTAAAATCCATAAGCTCTGTAGACTACAAGAGAATCCTGTATGAGTGTGTTCAACACCCTCACCCCCGCCCCACAAAACAAAAATCCCAAACCCCACATCCTAGCAATTACCTCTGCTCTTTGCAGTAAATGGTGTAGCATAGAGAAAATTGAGTTGGAAGCCAATGGCAGTACATTCTCTTCTTTCAGTAGTGTCACTCTTAAATGCAGGAAGAACTTGGGAATTTTATACTTTGAAATCATATGTCATATGAATTAATCTTTGCAATATGCAGAATAGTTGAATCCCTTATGAGTTACATTGCATAAAATAATTACTGACACTCAGACACTGACACTTCAGGATTATACTGGAAATAAAGCAATGCTTTAGCTGTGCACAAATTGGTAGGTCTCCAATACACCCAAGAGAGCTATATAATCTCTAATTAAAAAGAGATTTTTGAGATAAAGACTTCCAATGTCAAACTGTAGATTTATCAGATGTATTGCATGTAGCAGAACAGAGTATTTTATGGTTTTGACTGAAATTAATTATGAGACATTTTCATATGGTACAATCTCAGGTGTTCCATTCTGAGGACAAGTGTTCTGTGGAGCTTTGCCAGCTGTTCCACAGGGCTGCTCCTTTCCATGGGGAAAGCATCTGTCAAACTACAAATGCACCAATTTCTGCTTCTAAAAGCTATATTTTGGATGTGTGTGCATGCATGTACTTCTCTGTTCCTTATCCTTTTCTATGACCACAAAAATAGAGAGAGAACACCAGTAAAGAAACTTGCAGGTTATTGGAATTCTAAACGAAACAGGACTGTTGGAGCAGACTTTGTAGGAATGAGTTCTAAAGAATGTTTATGCAGTGAACTGAATGAGATAAGGATGTCTTAGAAGTAGTTAAATTCTCTTTGTGGTGGGCACTTGCCTCTGGTTAAAGGCATATGAAGAGATGTACAGAACTGAACAGAAATGTGCTTTGGAATGGACTGACTGACTGTCTCTATTTTTGAATGGATATGCAAACAAACCAGTGCTTTTAACCTGCTTTAAGAGGACAGGTGAAGTTAAATAGATCAAAAGTAGAATAGAAATCTAGCTGTTCTTGTAGGTTTTAACTATTGATATACATTGAAAACATAATTTCCTTAATCTTTACTGTTGTAATCTGAGTTAGTGTAGAAAAATGTTTCCTTTTCTTTTTTTTAATATATTGCCTCAAGAGCATCTAAAATCCAAGGGTAGTTTTGAACCCCATTGCAATGACACGAATGATGAACCACGGAGCAGTGTTTTCAGGCTTAGAAGAAACATGAGAGAGGTAGAGACCATAAGCATTGCCAGCAGCTGTGCTTGACTGAATGGCTAGGAATAACAGATATATGACAGGTAAGTTCACAAAGGTCTCCACTGTTCTAACAGCAATGTGAATATTTTGGTTGTAGTTGCTGTGTTTCAGAGACATGAAGAAGCAAGGCAGTGTTCACAGAAGGGATGAGAAACCATGTCATATGCATAGAGTGACTGTCATTTACAAGCAAGGCTACAGACATGTCTAATGGACTTTCACAGATATGAGCAAAACAGTACTACAGACAAGATATGAACCAGAGCTGATCTGTTTTGGTGATCATTAAAGCTGAAGGAAAAACAGAAACTCACAGGTGTATGTTTGGAGAAGTGATGTGCAAGTTTAATTTTATTAATTTGTTATAAAGTGGACAGAAAATTTTGGGATGCTGTCTTTAGGAGAAACCTTTCTCAAGCATTTGTTTATTGAATTAATTGGGAGAGTAAACTGTACTCTTAAAGCAATAGAGAATACTGCTTTTAAACTGTGGATTGCAGTGCTGCTATTATTTTTTTTGTTGAGATTGATTTTTGCTTGCTAGTACCTTTACTATGAGCTGATGCTGATGTCTAGAAGCCTTATTCTTAGCCGTTACAAAGATAATAGTTATTTGAACTGGCCAATTACAAGGAAATAAGATTTTTCCATGTCAAGAGTCCTGGAAAATCTATGCCACAGCAGCATATGTACTAGGTCAAACCAGTGTCCAGTATTCTGCATACATAACATACTTAAGATACTTGAACATCTTCACTGATAGCTCTGACTTGACTAATGTGGAAGAGGAAGCAAGGTAGTAGAGATAATGCAATACATGGTATATAGCAATTAATCCTTCTGAAATTTGGTCATGTCAGCCTGTGCAAATCAATGTGGTGTTTCTCATCATCAGGAATAGCTGTTTCTGGTAGTTCAGGGGCGGGTACTGCTCCGTGCTTTGTAGGAATACCCTATTTTCTGACCACTCTTCCTTAATGGAGATGACTTTTGTCACCAGCTGAAGGCAGACCTGCACTGCTTACTGAGAATGAATAGTGGGTATGAACAGGTACTTTAACAGGACTTCTTGTGGTATTACCCAACCTGAGTTTCTTCTTGTAAGAGTTCAGCAGATGTGTGAAGGACTAACATAAATCCTTATTTTATATTTGTGAAGACATCAAATCAAATAACTCTCAGGTTTTTGTCACTCTCACACCTGTCAAGAAAACAGTGATGAGGTTTCTTCTGGTTTGGATTTCCTTGCTTAATGCAGAGACAGCAGCATTTTATACTACTGAAGTCATGGCTGAGGCTATTATTGGTTATAGAGAGTGCAAGGTGGTAGTAAATGTTTGAAGGACAGAGACTAAATCTAAGCTAATTAGGGAAGCATGCTTTTCCCTATTGTTTTGTTACAGTGGGAGTGCTCATCTTGATTTTTTTAGTATTTTCTCTGGTTTAATGAAACAGATGGTATTTTACTGTGGCTGTAAAATGGGAATTTAAACTTGAAATGTCCTGGGATGAGGTTTGTTTTATGTGGTGTTTATTCATTTTTTTTTCTGGGTGTTTTTTTTTTTTTGTTTGTTTGTTTGGTGTTTTTTTTGTTTTTTTTTTTTGTGGTTGTTGTTTGTTATTTTTGCTTGTTTTTTTTTTTTTTTTTTTTGGTGGTGGTGGTGAGATGATTTTTTGTTTGGTTGGGTTTTTTTTAAGAAATGGGCTGTGATTATATCTGAAAATACACAAAGATGTAAATGTGCCTGTTGCTATTTTTTTTTGACAAAAAGCTATTATTTCAAAAAGGGGTGAACTATTAAGTCTATAATAATCAAAAAGCTTCTTTAAACACTCCTGCTTCACTGAACTTACATAAGCACTTACATAAGAGTATCATGTTACGAAAAATGAATTTAAAACATGCTGAAATACACCGTATAACTGTATACTTCAGATTGCTATGGGAATTTGATTTCAGCGCTGCAACTCATTTTTCTGTAGACTGGAAGAAACTTTCTGATAGTCTCTCCCTCCAGTGAATCTGTTGTGAATACATGTGTGTGGTGTCATTTTAATTCATTAGAAATTCTGATTTTTCATGAAGGTCATTCATTTTCATAAATCATAGAATTATGGAACACTTACGTCTGGAAAGGACCTTAAGATATTTAGTTCCGACCCCCCTGCCATGGGCAGGGACACTATCCACTAAACCATGTCACCCAAGGCTCTGTCCAACCTGGCCTTGAACAAAGACAGGGATGGAGCATTCACAACTTCCTTGGGCAACCCCTTCCAGTGCCTCACCACCCTGACAATAAAGAATTTCTTCCTCATATCCAATCTAAATTTACCCTGTTTAAGCTTGAACCCATTGCCCCTTGTCCTATCACTACAGTCCCTAATGAAGAGTCCCTCCCCAGCATTCCTATAGGGCCCTTCAGATACTGGAAGTCTGCTATGAGGTCTCCACGCAGCCTTCTCTTCTCCAGCTTGAAGAGCCCCAACTTTCTCAGCCTATCTTCATATGGGAGGTGCTTGAGTGCCCTGATCATCCTCGTGGCCCTCCTCTGCACTTGTTCCACAAGTTCCATGTCCTTTTTATGTTGAGGACACCTGAACTGTGCACAATACTCCAAGTGAGGTCTCACAAGAGCAGAGTAGAGGGGCAGGATCACCTCCTTCCACCTGCTGGTCAGGCTCCTTTTGATGCAGCCCAGGACATGGTTGGCCTTCTGGGCTGCAAGCGCACACTACCTGCTCATGGTCATTTTTTCATCGACCAACACCCCAAAGTCCTTCTCCGCAGGGCGGCTCTCAATCTCTTCTCTGCCCAACCTGGAGCTGTGCCTGGGATTGCTCCCACCCAGCTGTAGGACCTTGCACTTGGCATGGTTAAACTTCATCAGGTTGGCATCTGCCCACCTCACAAGCATGTCCAGGTCCCTCTGGATGGCATTCCTTCCCTCCAATGTATCAACCAAACCACCCAGCTTGGTGTCATTGGCAAACATGCTGAGGGAGCACACAATCCCACTGACATGTCACAAAGAAACATGTTGAACAAGACCAGTCCCATCACCAATCCCTGAGGGACACCACTTGTTACTGGTCTCCAGCTGGACAGTGAGCAGCTGAGCACAACTCTTTGCGTGTAGTCACCCAGTCAGTTTTTTACCCACTGAGTGGTCCACCTATCAAATTGATGTCTCTCCAACTTAGAGACAAGGATGTAATGTGAGACAGTGTCAAAGGCTTTGCACAAGTCCAGATATATGACTTCAACTGCTCTACCCCTGTCCATCAGTTCCAGGGTCC
>JANRGW010045544.1:3367-13711 GCA_024733675.1 Psilopsiagon aymara | reverse complement strand
TGCACCCCGAGCTCTGCACCGCATCCTCCCCTCTCATGGCTCTGTCTGGTGCCTGCACTGACCACCGCCGGGGCAGATGGAGCAGAACTCCCTGAGCAGGCCCTGATCATAAGGCGAGTGCTCACCTGCCAGTGCAAACTGCCTCGAGCCCGCCCTGTTCTCCGCACTCCCTGGGGCAGTTTTTACCCATCAGGGCTGCTGCCGCTCCTCCTGGCACCGCCCCCTACGAGTCAGCTGCTCGGGTCCGCGGGGCAGCCGGCTCCTGGCTGAGTCCTGTCGAGGGCTTGAGGCTCTGTTGGTGGCTCTCACCACTCTGGAAGCTCCTGGATGTTGAGCTTCCCTCCGCTCAGATGTTAAACGCATCCTTTCATCTTGCGACTCACCTCAGCAATTCAAGAGTCAAGGAAGTGTAATCATATTAATGTGAATTCCTGCAGTTGAGCCTAACAGTGCAATGCAGGATAATGTAATGCTAACCTCCAAAAAAGTGGTTTTGTGCCTATACTGATGTAGCAAATGATATCAAAGGAGATTGCATTTTGTTATCTTTGGATGTCTCGAAGTACAGCACAAGACCTGCGATACATCTGTGGTTGGAAATTGTCACTGTTTTGTTCCTGAATAGGTGTTTGCTGGTTTGCGTAGTTAACCCTGCAGCTGAGTTGATCCTTCTGATAAATACTTGAGGTAACAGTTTTGACTGTGTAGCTGCTTTCCTGTTTTGCAGATACATTCCTCTCCGTATTATAGAAGTTCTTTTTTTACTATTAATATGTATTTTCTCTGCATTTGGGGAGAAACAATCAAACCATAATCTTTTAAGGATGCAAGTGAACTTTTGTCTTTTTTTTTCTTTTTTTTTTTGGGGGGGATGTGTGCGTGAGGAGGAAAAAGTCCTTTTCTGGTCCTGCTGTATTCTTTTATGTAAACCATCTCCTCTTTTAATAGAATCATAGAATAGTTTGAGTTGGAAACTGCCTTCGAAAAGTCATCTAGTCCACCCTCCCTTCAATGAGCAGGCACATCTTATAGTTTGTAGTTGTTGTCTCGAAAGATGTTTTAGTGAGAAATCACTTGAAATAAAATCTAAACGGTGTTTTTCTGAGCTGAATAATGTGCATGTTTTCCTTCATATCCACTACTTGGATGATTACATTCAGGCATAAGTCTTTTCTATGCATGGTTGATAAAAAACCTTTTTTTTATGCAGGGTCTTTCAGACTTAAGGCATGAAGCTGCTTCTGAGCACAGAATACTGTATGTTTCCTACATGATGACCTATTTCCTATTTGGGTTTTGTTGATTTTTGTGGGATTTTTTTTTTTTTTTTTTTTTTTTTTGTAGTTTGCTGCCCACTCTAAAATGATGTGTGGAAAGTTTTGTCTGACCTTTTCCCCAGACAAAGAAGTTGTGCTTTCTCAGTGTCCCTAAGTTACAATGTATGTTGAGTATAGCAAAAAGTGAAATAAGGTGGTGTCTTCAAATTCCTTTTCCTTAGTTTGAATTGGCTTATATGGGGCTTTTAGATTTCTGTGTACTTCCAGAGATTTGTTTTTAGTGCTGTAAAGAATCATGAAGAACCAGGTGAGCAGATGACTAATAGACTTGTGATCTGCAGCTGTCTGAAGAGCACCACTTCCTAGCATTCTGTTGTAATGCTGGAGAGATGGTCGATTTTTTTTTTTTTTTTCTTTTTCTTTCTGTCAAAGCACAGTTTTAAAGTAAAAAGGAATATTACAGTGAAGTCACACAGTGCCAAATCCAGAGAACAGAAAAATGTTAAATCTTCTAACTTTAGCTCTGGTAATCATAGATACTTCATTCAAAGTTCTAAGATGGAAATTGATATCAGAATTAAAACACCATCATCTGGTACTACCCAGTAACTGATTAGGTAGATTGCTGTGGGTTATGAAAAGTGAACAGCGTTACTTTATGTTGGGATAGCAAGCATAGACTGCACTGTGGATCTCAGAGCTTGTTATTGCAGGGATGCTGGACAATTGAACCTCTTCATGTGAGCACTCAGAGCCTGTTGTATTCTTCAACTGTGCAACACATTTATTGTGCTGTGAATGTTGACCTAGAAAAATAATGCTCTTTTCTGTCAAGTGTGTTGCTACTGTTTTTCTCATTTGAGAGCCTTTCACTTTGCTTTCAAGATAATTCATGGGACTGCAGAAGCACGAGCCCCAGGGGTACCAGGAGTCACTGAAATCCTCACACGGATTTCTTTGCTTTGCTCTGGGACAGTAGATGGCAAAATAAATTACTACTGTGCTTTCAGTTACTTCCTTTCAAAATGCTGTAGTTGTAAACAATTGCCATGTAAGGTCATTGGAAATCTATTGGAAATATTTCAGAATTTAGCAGACCTAGAGAACCAGGGCTCTAAACAACATAAGCTACTCTAGCTGCTCAACAGAATTTCTCTGGTGACCAAAGGCATTATTGACATGAAAAAGGGTGGTGCTGGGGGGGAGCTGGGCTTCAGGAGCTCTCCATTCCCAGGGTTTCTCTGGAGTAGGAAGTTGCTCTGTTTCCTCAGGGGCTTTCTAGGTCTTGGAGAAAACTGTCACATCAGGGCAAAATTTGACCAGAAAGGAGACTTAGGGAATTAACTGTAATGTAATGTGATATTACTCATGTAACCTAATGTTTTTCATCCAGTGAAACTGGGATGTCTATCCATTTGAATGTGGTAGTATAATAGGGATAAGGGCAAGATATACACCAGCAATGCACATTTTTGCTGGAAGAACATCTCTAAAATATGTGTTTTCCAACTGAAGAACTTTTCTTAATTCCAAATCAAATGTAGGAAGCTTAACTAGAACACTTACAATAAATTCAAGTGCACTGAAGTTGTAGCATAGGTTGAAGGTGTGTGGTATGACACTTTTTAATACTTGTTGACCTACAACTTGAGGAACTCAGGATGATTGTGAAGGTCTTCAGAAAAGTAATAAAGATGATAGGATGTCCAAGGGGATGTGAGGGAGAACACTGCAAAGATACCTAAGCTAGAGAACAATTGAAATTCATATCAGGTAAAAACACAGTAAAAGGAATGATTTTATAGTTACATAACACTGCATGTGAAATATCACAAAGAAGAAAATGATCCTGATAACTTGGAGACAACAAATATATTTCTTTAGAACAGATGAAAACTAAAATGTTCCACAGTCCTTGTAGAAATATTGGTCTATCTGAATGACATTACATTCTTTAATACTTGAAAGTGAACTAATTCCCACAGCAGAAATATGTTTAAATTCTCTAGGATAGGATTTTACAAGTTCTGTCAAACTTTATTTTCCTTCTCATTCAAAACTGAAGTTAATAAATAGTTTTGAACCTTAATATTTCAACTGTTAAAGCCTCCTATTATCTGTTTACGTAGAAAACACTCCTTGTTTTGTGTTTGTATGCCTGAGGTTATATTGTCTGTAGCATTTTGCTGTCATCTGCTACTGTTGCTGTATAAAGGAGAAGGTTAAGATTGTTCTAAAAGTATTTGCAAAGGGAAGAAAACCTCAGTAACAAAAGAGTATTTCAGTAAGCTCTTAGAAATATGGAAAGAGACAATGTCTCAAAAGTGGGGAAAAAAAAAAAAAAAAACACAACAAAGAGGCAAAAAGGAAATAAATAACAAAACAGTAAACACTTGGAGAAAATGAGGCATGTTATGGAAGTTTCAGGTCATCTTGATTTACTATTATTTCCCAAACAAAAAAGAGCGAGGTTCTGATTTACATAAAGAAATATTTCAGGGGAATCTTTTCATCTAGATGTGCAGAATATGTGTGTATTCTCCTAGCTAGGTAGGTGGAAATCTCTCCTGGTGATTGTATTTGAGATTTGGGAAACTGATTGCATTCCTAGTCTTAACGTGTGCAAAGTTAGGGTGAGGGTGGGGAGAAGGAAAACCAGCCGATCTTTGTCATGGTTGACAGAGTGTTGTGGTTTAAGCCCAGCTATAACTCACCCAGTTCGCTCACTCATTCCCTCCTCTTTCTTCCCCCCCATTCCCGGGGGGATGGGAAGGAGAATTGAAAGAATGCAACTCCCACAGGTTGAGATAAGAACAGTCCAGTAACTAAGGTATAATACAAATCACTACTGCTACCACCAATAATAACAATGACAAGGGAAATACAAGGGAAGGGAATACCACCGCTCACCAGCTTATACCAAGCCCGACGCAGCAGTGAACCCAAACCTTCTGGGTCCCTGCCCCTCATTTTTACATCCTGGGCATGACATGCTATGGTATGGAATGCCTCTTTGGTCAGTTTGGGTCAGGTGTCCTATCTCTGCTTCGTTCTGGCTTCCTCTCCTCCCTGACAGAGAATGAGGCTCAGAAAGTCCTTGGTCAGACCAAACATTACTACAACAACTAAAACCATCGGTGTTATCAGTGCTGTTCCCAGGCCAAAAGTCGAAAAAACAACACTGCACCAGCTACCAAGAAGGAAAAAAATGCCTGCTACTGCTGAACCCAAGACACAGAGATACTTTTTTTTTAACCTTTAGCTCACAAATGAAAGACAGTAACTCAGGCTAGCTAAAGCCACCCATTTAGTTGCTGCTTTATATTGCTGTATTTCATCAGTGATGTTTGGTAACATTGCTAGGTTAAATGTGATCATCTCGGTCCGTAGAATGTTAGTAAATCTTGTGGTTGAAATGAAGTCTTAGATGTCTCTCCCACCCTCTCCCTTCTTCTCTTCTTGCAAGAAGCTCTAAAACCACTGTTCTTCCACAGTTCTGTTGAGCTGCTCTCCAGAGAAAGACATAGATACAACCAGAACACTTCTGAGGGTGCTTCTTGTTTATTAAGTTTGATCCGCAATGAATAAATAATAGTAATATGTAACATGATTTAAATAATGCAGCTGTATTGTCGTCACTGGAACCCAAGCAACACAAATTTAATGGCAATACCTATGTTTAGATTGCAGAAATGCATTGTGCTTGAAATATACATTTTAATAAGGCTTGGGGGCTGTTTTTTTGATTTTTCTTTCTACCATTGCTTCCCTATTTTTGCTTAATACGTCAGTTGGTAGGATGTGCTTACCTCAAATCAATAGTGACTTATTTCTGTGGGGAACAATGAGTATTTGCGATTTTTAGTTATGCAAAACTACTGCTAATGTTCTTCCAAGTGTAAGGGAATATGTATCTGGAAAAATATCATCTTTTTTGCAGTGCTAATACTTAAGTAGTTCAAGGCTGTGACCTCCCATTGAGCCTTCTTTTCTCTAGGCTGAACAAGGCTAACTCTCTCATCCTGTCTTCACAGGAGAGGTGCTCCAGCCATTGGATCATCTTTGTGGTCCTCCTCTGGACTTGCTCGAGTAGGTCCACATCTTTTCTATGTTGGCATCATCACTGTGGTGATCTAGTGAAGAGACTGGTGCAACAGCAAAAGCCTGTAGTCTGCAGGGACCAAGGCCGTGGCTAGAGAGCCATAATCATTTGGATAGGGCGATTCATTTAACACTTCCACATCAGGATCTGTCCTATTTGTGCTGTGCCAGTATTTCATCAAATGGGTACAGAATTTAAAATTTTATAGATTAAAAAAAAAAAAAAAATCAGCAATGTGAAGTAAATCTGGAATTTAATATGAAACAGATTGAGACTTTGTGGCCTTATGGAGAGGTTCAGCTTAGAGCTGTTATAAATCTTTGAAAGAGGTGTCAATTTCCACTGCATCTTCAGATATATATTGGAGTGTTCTTTTTTTGGCAGTTGCTCTCTAGGGATGTGTAAATAATGTCACAGAAGAAATTATTTTTTGTTAAATCCATAATGGAAAAGCACACTCTTAGTGGTTTGCTGGCAGAGAGATAAGGGCTGAAGCAGATCCTTCAGTAGCCACAAATGGGCTTATCTCTCTTGAATGCTGTGGAAGTGAGAAAACCTGTAGTAGTTCAGGAAGACTTTTACTTTTTTATCAAAATCTCTTTAGCTTTGAAGGAAACTTGAGGAGTCTCAATTTGTGCAGTTTGTGTGTGCTTAGATATGTTTTCAGAAATGTTTACCTAGTGAGGAACATCTAGTGTGGTTGAGCCAGGTAAAAAATCAGACCAAGCCAAAATTAGTGACTAGAGAGGTGCTTTCATGGGCAGGTCTCTGTTTCAGGCATGCATTTCTCAAGAGCAGTGGGATTTGTCTGTTGCCTTCATCACTGAAAGAAGTGAAATCTGCTGAAATGAGCGGTATCTTGCTGCTGCTCTGAATCTTTTGACAGAAAGATCTGTGTTTTGACTAAGCTTGACTGATTTTTCACTCCTGCATAAAATTTACTTTCCTTATCTATCTTTTTGACAGTTGTCTCAGACTATTTAAACGATGTGGCTCTACCGGTTTGGGCTGTTATGGAGTTAATTTTCTTCATAGTAGCTCATATGGTGCTGGTTTGGATGTTTTAGTTATTGGTGAGCGGTTCATACACAGTGCCAGGAACCTTCTCTGTTTCTCAGACTGCTCTGACAGCGAGCAGGCTGGGGAAGCACAAAAAAGCTGGGAAAGGACACATCTGGGGCAGCTGACCCAAGGAATATCCTAGACCATATGAAATTGCTCCCAGCAATAAAAGCTGAGGGAGTAGGAGGAGGGAGGAACATTAGGAGGAGAGGGTAACACTGGAAGTGATGGCATTTGTCTTCCCAATTAACTGTTGCATGTGATGCAGCCCTGTTTTCCTGGAGATATCTGAAAACCTGCCTGCCCATGGCAATGATGAATGAATTCCATGGCTTTTTGTTTTACCTTTACTTTTTATCCTTCTAATTCTTACCACCACTCCACAATGGGGGTGTCAAAGAGCAGCTGGGTGGTGCTTAGCTGCCCACCAGGCTTAAACCAAAACAGTAGTTCAATCTTTAGCACTGTGGATGCAGTATCCCTACTCTAGCAATGCATGAGAATGGAGCAAGATTTTGGATGTGGACAGTGTCTATGCTAAAGCACGCATGCAATAATGTGCCTGGTTTTTACTGCCTTGCATCTATTAATTTCACATTGTCTGCTGACATTTTTATGGGGAATTATATTGGATGACTGTGGGAACTGTGTTTTGATAGTGTATTACCTTCTAAAATTGGTGCTATTATTTATGTCAGGGTAGCTCACTTTGTAGTCTGGACACCTTCTTTAGTGGCTAGGGAGCTAATGATTTAATGATCAGCTCATGTTTTAAAAGGGACCTGTGTTTGTGCCATAAGGAATGTAGGGGTGGTCTCTTTTTGTCAGCTGGTCTCCTCTCAGGCCTACATTAAAAAGCCGGAGATACTAAATCACATTTATGCTAAAGGAACCTAACCTTATTTCTTGAGATCTTACGTGAAAATTATTCATTTTTAATGATATGAAAAAGGAGGCATGTGAAGCTGCAGTTAGAAGTTACTGGCCTCCTCTACCTGAAGGCTAGTTGACTTTGCAACTAGCCCACCATAAACAGCAGGCTAAACATGAAGTATTCCAGCTACTGCTGTTTCTAGTTCTGGGACACAGTCTGTAGACAGCCTGCAATTTATTATTAAAAATTACTTAATCTTTGTGTTGCTATTCTTTGTGTCTTCAGGGTAACGTCATTAAAAGCATACAACATGTTGTATTAAGGCCAGCTGATGTTTGGTT
This sequence comes from Psilopsiagon aymara, assembly GCA_024733675.1. NCBI lineage: Eukaryota > Metazoa > Chordata > Aves > Psittaciformes > Psittacidae > Psilopsiagon > Psilopsiagon aymara. The sequence goes on along the minus strand of JANRGW010045544.1, from coordinate 6,055 downwards.
TTCTTGCATTCGTCCCTCTCTGTACTAACTCTTGCTTTCAGCCTTTAGGAGTATGAGAATATTTCACTTGTGCGTGGAAACAATTCCCCAGAAAAAAAACATGTTATAATCAGACTTTTAAGTAAGTGCGTGAACACCTTCTGGTTAGGTTCATTATGAAGTGCAGAAATAGATTTTGGTGTGTTTGGTAGTACCTAAGGAAGGAAGGACAGTGACACACCTCACCCACTCTGAGTATGAACAAATAACATATATGAATATCGCATACACATGTGCATGTTCTTCAAATTCATTGCTGCCACTTGGAAAATTGTAAACCTGGTCATGACATTTGCTTGAGGTGGATCTCAGGTCTATAGGAAGATTGTGGTGATGTCTTTTGGGGCAAAAGACAGCACTGAGGTCTGGTTAGGAATAACATGAGCATGCAACACTGCTCCATCTCACAATATGTGCAGGTACGGCTGACCAAGATGGTGACATTGCTGTTCTCCATACCATTTGAAGCTGTTTGGTGGCATCGTGGGAGTCCCGTTGGCTGTAGAGTTGGGCAGAACCCAGGTGCATTATTTGGGTACTAGTTTGCCTAATCCTTACCAGCTCTGTGACTGTCTTCTTTCAGTAGGTTTTTCTCTAGTCACTTTGAAAACTAAAATCCTACTTCTATATCTTTCTAACTTATGTAATAAAACTTTCGAAAGCTTAGCCTGGAAATGTCACTTTTCTGCTTGAGAAACCTTATTTCTGGAATATCCAACTCTGGAGTTTAGTAGAAGGATTTATGCTTGGTGACAGGTAATTGCTGAGGTGTGGCAAAGCACCTTTACATAAAAATTCAGCATTTTTTCCAGGTAAAAAAAAGAAATAGTACAAGTAAATGAAGTAAGGAATGTTTATGAATTAGATGAGATATAAAGAAATGAATCTCTGACTCAGCAGCCTGAATTGCTGCAAATATTTTTATATTAGTACTGAATGTCATGGATGCCCTTGTCAATATTAGATCTTATCTATAAACATTATGTCTTGCATATACATATAGAACACTGTGGATTCTTCATAGGAATTGAACTAATCTATAAGCAAGCACAGTCCTTTAAAGATTACATGTGGTCATGTATGCTGTTCTTAAAACGTAGAGGCAAATAACAGGTGGCTTCTTGTAGAATTTTAGAGTGAACTAGTTATTTGTTGTTCATTTGCTTTCTGCTTCATGATTATCTTTGCTACCTGTTTGTGACACATTAATCCCATTAGTCTTACTGGTTGACTCAGAGGCAAAAGTGCTTGTGCTCTTAGCCAGCTTCTTAAAGTGGAAAACATTGGGAAGGTTATGAACCATATTTCTGAAAGGAGGTTGTAGTGAGGTGGGAGTAGATCTCTTCTTCCAAATAACAAGTGATGGGAAAAGAGGGGATGGCCTCAAGCTGTGCCAAGGGCAGTTTAGACTGGAAAGTAGGAAAAAATTTCTTCACAGAGAGGGTAATCAGATATTGGGACAGGTTTCCCAGGACAGTGGTGGAATTGCCATCCCTGGAAGTGTTCAAAAACCATGTAGACGAGGCTCTTAGTGATATAGTTTAGTGGTGATATTGGCAGTCCTGGGGTAATGGTTGGCCTTGATGATCTTAAAGGTCTTTTCCAACCTGGATGATGACTCTATGTTTGACTCTTGGTCTGTCATCCATTTCTAACTGGTTTTGGTTACAGCATTATCACTTCTTTAGAGGTTATATAAACTTTGTGTATGATGCCATCACAACAGCAATGTCATTTAGTATTTTTCAGGAGTTCATAATCCTGTAACTGGAATGAATATCAGCAGTTATTCTCCTGTATTCTTGAAAGAGATTTAGACAAATTGGTTCACAATAAGCGCACTAACGGTGAAGTTTAGCTGGTCCTCTAATCAGTTTGTCACTTAAAATTGTAACTGAGAAAAAGTAAAATTTCACTGGGAGAAGTAAAATGAACACAACTTTTTTTGTGTTATCTGAAGGCAAAAATTCTTCTACAATGTCATTCTATTTTGTGTCTAAAGGTAAGAAAATGGGTACTTGATCAGCTCTGCTTTTCTTTTTTTTTTTTTTAAGATATGATAGGCAATAAAAATGTAATACCACCTAACTGGGTGTTATATTTTTTCTCAACTTGTTTCATTGCACTCCAAATTTCTAAGTTCTCGTCGTTCCCTCAATTCAGTGTTATAGCTCAGATAATTGTTGCTGTTGGATGGAATCAATAACTCATTATTCTTCTGTTTTTAGTGCACCTACATCTTTCTGAGAGATCAATTTTTCAAATATGAAATCCAAGTGGAAATGATGATTGGTGTATTAAATGTGTCAGGTTGGTGGGGAAGATTTTGATAAAAAAAAAATCACATCAAAATATGAGGAGATGTTTGGGCTGAGCCGTTCCTTACTGATGCAAGTAGAATGTATGTCTGTCATATGATGGTCAAACATGAAAAGTCCAGTGGTGTCCTATTCTTTTTGCCTTGGAGTGGATCATATTGCGTGTTAATTGTTGGGGAAAAAAAATAAAAAAAATACCAACCCCTAAACCAAACCCCTTAACTATCTCTTCAAGAGTTAAGATAGAATCATAGAATCATAGAATAGTTAGGGTTGGAAAGGACCTTAAGATCATCTAGTTCCAACCCTGCTGCCATGGGCAGGGACACCT
>JANRGW010045542.1:13866-32397 GCA_024733675.1 Psilopsiagon aymara | reverse complement strand
CGGAGCTTCCGGCTCCTGAGCAAGCCCTGTCGAGGGCTTGAGGCTCCCTCGGTGCCCGTTGCTGCTCGGAGTCGAAGCTCCTGGACACCGAGCCGCCCCCCGATCAGGCGCTGCAGGTGTCCCCTCTCGAGCTACTCACCTCAGCAATTGGCCGTAAATGTCCGATGATGCCCGGTTTTAGACCCTCCTGTAAAACATCCTAAGCAGCTGTATTTTTGGTGTTTTACTAGAGAAGAAACCTTTACCCCAAACTTCTGCACCGGGAATAACTCGATAATAAAGCCTCTGAGATGTGGAAAATGGGACACTGAGTCATTTTAGACTGACAGTCTGAGGAGCCTGGGACAGTGTTCAGAGGAGTTGGCTCCTATTTTCTGTGTTATATTCATTTCATATAATCATCTAGTTTGGTAAAGACCTTTAAGATTATCAATTCCAACATTTACCTCGGGTCTGCCAAGTCCACCCCTAATCTGTATTGCTAAGGCCTCGTGCATGGGTTTTTGAACACTTTTGGGGACAGTGATTCCAACACTTCCCTTGGAAGCCTGTTCCAGTGCTCGATCACCCTCTTTATTTTTCCTAATATCCAATCTAAGTCTCCCTTGACACAGCTTGAGGCCACTACCTCTTGCCTTATCATTTGGGAGGAGGGACCGATCCCCACCTCACTACAACCTCCTGTCAGACAATTGTAGAAGGTAATAAGGTCCCACTTCAGCCTTCTCTTCTGCAGTCTAAAGACCCCCCTCAGCAGCTCCTCATCACGTTTGTGCTCTAGACCCTTCACCAGCTCCATTGCCCTTCTCTGCACCCTCTCCAGCACCTCAATATCTCTCTTGTAGTGAGGGCTCAAAACTGAACACAGGATTCGAGGTGCAGCCTCACCAGTGCCAAGTACAGGGGCATGATCACTACCTTGGCCCTGCTGCCACACTATTGCTGGTACAGGCCAGAATGCAGTTGGCTTTTTTGGCTGCCTGGGCACAAGCTGGATAATGTTCAGCTCCATCAATCAGCACCACCACATCCTTTTCTGCTGAGCAGCTTTCCAGACACTCTGCCCCAAGACTGGAGCATTGTATGGGGTTGTTATGACCTGGCATTTTGTCTTATTGAACCTCATCCCATTGGCTACAGCCCATGGATCCAGCCTGTGCAGATCCCTCTGCATAATCTTCCTACTTTCCAGCAGATCAACACTCCCACCCACCTTGGTGTCATCTGCAAATTTATTGAGGATGCACTTAATTCAAATCGCAATAAAGATATTAAATAGCACTGGCCCTAAGCGAGTTGGTGACCACAATTCACCACCACACTTTGGGCTCAACCATCAGCCTTTTTTCAGCCCAGTGAAGAAACCACCTATCCAGGCCATGAGCAGCCAGTTTCTCCAGGAAAATGTGCTGTGGGAGACAGTGTCAAATGCTATATTAAAGCCCAGATAGGCAGTGTCTACAGAACAAGCGCAAGTGATCGTGAAACTTCTCCCAATTGTTAGAAGAATGCTTTTTCCATAGCTTCATCCTGGTTGGGTTTTCTGTTACACGCTCCTACCATTTCCCTGTGGCTTAGGGTCTTCCTTGTGTTGGGATGGTATGGGGATCCCCAGAGGCTTGCGGCCCTTTGGCTGATGGTCCCTGCTCACTTGAGCCCCTTCACCTTCCCCAGTGGCTCTCAGAGTCTCCTTTGGGGTCACTTCTCAGTCTATTGTGTTGTCCTCTTTGCTTCTGCTCTTCTATTTGTGCATGTTTCACCCATAAAAATTTTGAGGTTTGATGTGGTATGTGACGCTATTCATAAGCCTTTGTGTCATCACTTTGTTTTAAAATTCTTACTTTTTCTCTATTCTGTATGGGGTACTACATAATCCAGAAACTTAGAGTCGGTTACATCCCCATCAATTGCCCACGGATCTGCACTCCTTTTCCCCATGTTCTGTCTGTTTGGTGTTATTTCTTAAGAACCTTCATCAGAGAAGCATAGTTGCAGGAGGAAGATTTAGTGTTTGAGTCATTGTTTTTTCCTGGTATGAACTCTGACTTTAACCTTTTAGAAATATCAGTGCTCTGTCTTCTGAATCTGCAGCTCTCCCATTTGAGATACTTAACTGTGTATTTGTCTTGTCTGGACATGTTGTAATCAGCTGAGCTGGCCCAAGTGTCTTCCTTACAATATAATAGTGACTTCTTTGATTTGGTGCTTTTAAATTATAGTCATTATTTGATAATTTTTTAAAGTTAAGCTTTGCATCGCCTAGCTATTACATTACAAGATTTAAGTAGCTTGTGCACAGAACCATAAATATCAAAGCAAGTACAATAAAACTAGAAGCAAAATAAAAGGGTTCTCACAGCTGATGACAGAAAGTATGTTTAGGCGCTTTTTAATGGGGATTTTCTTGAGGCTGACACAAGTTAATGAAAAACTATTTATTTTGCACCTTTCTCTGACAAGAAACTGTTTCTAGTCACTTAAGTGATGCTTCTCATGCCGATTTTCTGCAGACAAAACTTTTCCAAAATTTGGTTCACACATGCTTTAGGGCTCCACCAGCTGCTGGTAAATACTATTGTACTTCTTTGCTTACACTGAGTTTCAGTATTTCCTTTCAGGTTATTTGCTTTCCACTGACTCTGTGAAGCCCTTCTGGGTTTGAACCTGTGCCCTTTCTCTCTTTGCATGATTTGCTCGCACCTTTCACATTCCAAAGGGCCATGCAGATAGCAGCCTGCTTGTCTCACCAGTTCACGAATTTATGCAGACTGGGTAACTGCTACTTCATCCCTGAAAGTCCCTGCCCGAAGATGCCAGAGATACTGCTGCCCTTTCACTCTTTAAATCAAAACTGAAAGCTTCTTTCTCACAGGGCTCTCATCTGTCAGCTGGCCGCTGCATGCCGAGGTAGTCTATTGTGGATCATTTGGAAAGCATCTCTTGGCCTTAATCCTCAGAACGGCTGAGAAACCCCTTAGTCCATGAACTTCTCTGGGGGAGTGAAACGGCTTTGCAGGGTAAAGCTCTGTGCATGGTGCAGGCAGAGACATCCTGTGCTGGAAGTGGTGGCATATTTCCCACTGACCTGAAGAGAAACAGGACTAAACTGTTCCGTTGTGTTCAGCTTAAAAAACAAAGGTCACTTATGATCAGAATGTTTTAAGAAGCGTATCTTTTAAAGGAAAAAAGTGTTCCATTGCTGGGCACAGGTGACTAGATAAAGCAGTCCAGCAACTTAGTTAAAATAGCTTTTCTATTTTTAAGCACAATACATTTGAAAGAATATTTGGCTGCTTTTGTGTGAGTGATAAAATCCTGAAAATCTCTCAGGATAGCACTTGGATTTTGCTTTTCTTGATTATAGGTTGGTAACTATCATGCTTATAGGCTTTCAAAGCATCACTGCTCTGAAATAAACCTACTAAGTACATTCATCTGGATGACATATTTTTGAGCACTTAAGTTTTACTCTTTAAATAGGAAACCTGATGCAAACTGACCTTTAGCTCTCAACTGAGTCCAAACTATTAGAAATCCAACAATTACATTTCTAGGGACAACATGAATTGCTGACTGTTCCATATTTACGTGCCAGAATAACACATATACTCACATGTGTGTGCCTCCAACCCCAAAAATACACAGGAGCACAGATGGGAGGCGGGCTAATTCCATGGGAGATGCAGAATGGATTTTATTAAGAGGAGGGGTATAGGGCTGGTCCCAGTCCAGTGAGTTTGTTTATTCGTTGTACAACAAGACCAAAACAGTTATAGTAACACTGTCAGCACACCATTGCTGCTGTTGACAGCAGGAATAAACACCATCTGAGGGGCATGAGAGAGGCTGCCATGCCCCACTGCCATGGGAGGCAGGATCATCTCTGTTTGCTATGATGGGTGTGCACAGGAGATCTCACCAGGAGCCTGGCTTCTCTTGAAAGAAGGAATTATATGAAGAGAGAGGAAAAAGATGAACTGGACAATCTAGCTGCTGTTAGGTTGTTTTCTACTTGTATGTATTTAGTACAAAAAATATTTTTTATGTTTTTTAACATGTTGGCTTTAGGAGTTACCACTCAGACCTTGACTGATGACCCTACAAAGCACGCTAGAGGAGCTGGAGTTCTTGATGTTGGCTGTGGTGGTTAACCGTTGGCTCATATTGAGTTTTTCTGCCAGAAAAAACCTATTTAAAAAATGTATTAGCTAAGATTCTTTTAAGAGCAGAAATATTGACTTCTGGTAGATTTGAAATATTACACCACCAGCAATCATAATACTGTAATCAATCATTTTACACTGTGGTGAAAATGAGCAGTGGGGAAGGAGAAATGAAAAGTAAAAAGAAGCTGTGTTTAGATATGAGCAGTGTTAACATCTGCATTTTGATTAATTCCATCTACTAGAAGCAACCCTTCTGCAGAAAGCCAATGACATGTAGTAATGACTTTAGATGTTGAAAAGAGCTGTTTACTGCATGCAAATCCCATTATTTTATATAGATATCACCAACTTTTTCCTCTTCAAAACTTACCAGAGGTCCAGTCATCACTTAGTATATGCAGATGTTGAATTATTGTGAGCAAACTTTTAGCTGGACTTGGTCAGGTATAGCATTTCTGTCATGCAGAAATTTGGAGTTAGCTTTGCAGTGAGTAATTTGCAACTGTCTTGGAGTAAAGCCTGATCTTCAGCCAAAGGTTGGGGTGCTTAGACACCATGCTGCCTGCACATACAGTAACTTGTGTGCTTGCTTTGTTCCCTGTGACAGGGGGAGTTGGTGCCTGAAAATTTGTCTCTTAATTAAATGCAGACACAATTTGAATTTTGTCTTTTCAAACTTTTCCCGTGGTGATGAGGAAAGATATTAATTTTTTTTTTCACTTCCATAACTTAGAAGCACTGAAAAAACTGAGTCTTGAAACATGTTCCCAGTGATGCGGATGGAGACAAGCTGAGAGAAAATGGGTAAGAGGATGCGCAGGCATAGAGGAGCGCACAATGGCTGCAAATGCCATGTTCATTCTGCTTTTGTGCCCTTAGGGTGTGGAAAAGCAGGCTGGGAATGACTTGGCTGGAAGGGAATAAGAGAATAGATGAAAAAGGGTGAGTGGTGTGGAGGGGTGAAGGGGCACATGGGCAATGCAGCTGATAGGGGCTTGGCATGGGACTGGAGCACTCAGCCAAGCTGCACAGGCCGGATGATGTCCAGCCTATGTACAGAAATGTTATTGTGTCTTATGAATCCTTTCTACTACCAAAGTTTTTTGCTCCTGCGTCAACGTTTTTGAAGGGAAAGGTAAAACTGCACTTGAATGCTCTCTGCTGGACTCTGGGAGATATCCTTTCCACCACTGTGGGAGAAGGGGGGTGTGCTCTAATCAGCCACTCAGACTTTTCTTTCTTCCTTCTCTGATGTGCCCAACCTTAGTGGGGCTGAGCCTGGCTAGAGCAGAAAACAAACCAGGGCAGTTGATAGAGGGAAGTGTCAAGTTGGACTGGGTAAGGGCAGGGTGAGTGTCCTGGTGAGCAGCATGGTTTTTACCACCCTGGAGTCTCTGAAATGAAGCTCTGAAAGAAGAGTGATCTTGGCTAAGGTTGCAACATCCCTGAACCAGAGGATATAAATCTAAATTCTGCTTTGCCTTTGTGTAAACTGTTCCCCTCTGGAGCAGCCTGCGCTGCTGCAGCTACACGTTTGCTTTCACAGACCCTAGACTGTCAAGCAACCTCACACAAGCACGCGTTGAACTCATGTGATTGAGCTACATGTGTTTACTTTGTTATAGGTCAACCACTTGAGCCTACCCTCAAGATGAACTTAATGTTTGCGGAGGAAGGGCAGCAGCTATGTAACACTGGAACAGGCAGAGAACAGAATCACAGCTTTATACAATAGGAAAAATGCTGTTCACCTTATCTAGGTATATTATTGCATCTTAGTATATGCATCTATAGAAAATGTTACAGCACACTTCTGCGGTGTTTGGCCAGAGAGTGGAAATCTGGTGATGATGTAGAAATTTCTCAGTAGCATTTTCTTACAAAACTGGAAACATGATATCAGCAATGAAGCATGAATCTGGTAAATGCTACAGAAAGGGAGCAAAATACAACCATAAATAAGTGCTGATTTTGGCCCTTTGAGTATTGCTAAGCTTTGCACGCGCTTAACTGCTCTACCTGCAGCCTGGGACACAAGAGTGAACAATGTGGTGTCAAGCCGTCCTTGACAATAAGCCTGACTGGAAATAGAAATAAAACTTATGATAGGTCTAAATTACGATTACTCTGAATTTAAGATTTTTTTTAATCATTATAATTATTTTTTATATACCAGAAGAACAGTAGTGAGGGTTTTGGTATGACTTATTAAGTTACACACAAAAAATCTAATATAAACTCTTGTCTTAATAATGCAAATCTGTTTGTTCTAAAATGTTGCCATTTTAACTTGAGAAAGTTTTAGTTAAACAGACAATTTAAACAGATGATTTCTGCTTCTTTTCATTTCCTGAGCTGTTACATGGAATAGCCAAAATGACCCACTACATTGACTAGCTTTCTCATAACTAAAATCACAAAATATACTACTACAAACAGACGTTCAAGTTCTTTCTATAAAAACCAACACAAAGATAAACACTGCTCTCTTCTAGCTTTCATTGCATAGCCTTACAAGCAAGAAAGTGAAGATTTGAGAAACAAACATTAAAAACCGAAAAGAGCTCATTCAAGCATCCCTAAGAAACGAACATAAATGAAAAATTCCCCTCCTCCTAGACCTTGTGCTGTCTTTGGGTGAAAAAAAATTCCAGAGTAAAGATGTGAGGAACAGGCTTGTCATTTTCTATGCAAGCTGCTTCATGGGCTTTCCACTCTTAGCTAGTCCCTAACCCTTTAAGATAATTTCCTAGGTGATCCAACATGGTATCCTCCCATCTCACTACCATCCTAGTTCCTTTCATTGACTATCTGGAGTGGCATGGTGACCCTCCAGAGCTGCAGTGAGGGATATGGGGCTCTCCCCATGCAGCTTCTGCTGGGTTTTGCAGGAGGAAACACTTCCCTTGATGCATATAGGAAAGCGGCCCTGAGACTGGTGGGAATTCCTGTTCTGAAGCGCTGCAGTGATAAGGTTGGCATTGTGCCTTCACTTGCTGTATGGTGGAGTGCAGCCTATGTGTAACTTTTAGTCAACAGAGGCACACACAGATAATAGAACATTTCAGCGGCCTCTAGGGAGCTTCTGTTATAATCTGCCAGAAGATTCTTTCTGTGGTTTAAACTTTGGCATATGAGGAATGCCAATACTTTATATAGACAAAATGTCAGTTATGTGCCTCAGGCAGCAAGCTAAAAGTGATATTACCCTGTTGATGGATCTGCATTTAGAGTTTCAGCTACAGAAGTTTCCTGATTTAAACTCTGAAGATGGCTGTGCCAGTCAGCTAAAGTGAAAATTTCAAGATGTCAGCGGTTTTCCACTGATTTTAAAGTGCTTTGAATAAATCACCAGGGAGAAGAAAACTGATGTTCTTACAGGGACTATCACCCAATACACGAGTAATGTGCAGCCACAAAGCCTTACATAATGCAGTTGGATGAATGAGCTGCTACCCAAATTCTGCTGACCTAAAGCCCGATGCTACTCCCACTGGCTTCAGTGGCATTTGATTGTGCAGTGTTACTGGGTTTGCTATAGAGAGTGATCCCTTTCATGAAAGCTCTTGATGTCTTCGGTCATTGCTGCAGGAAAATTGCTGCTGCCCCAAGGGATATCGTGTGTGACAACAAACCACAAGGCAAGGCTGGTAGAGCATGCCCCCCCGGGGCCCCTGCCAGAGTGGCATGCTCAGGGACAGGCAGAGTGAACAGAGGACAAAAGTCTCAATAGCAGAAGTCAGTCAACAACCATATGTGTCTTATCCGCAAGATTAAATCACTGTGCTGCAGAGAATTACTGACAATAAACAGCAAAAGTAATGCTAAACATGAAGTACCCAGTTTTTACTTACAGCAAAACCACTTTTATGTCCCTCTGGAGTGTGCAAGTGGTCCTCAGAGGGGAGGATACTGCAATAATTTACAGCCAGTTTATAGCTGTGTTAGTTTACAAATGAGAATTTGAGCCCAAACAAGTAGTAGTTTGCTGATTTTGAAGTTTCTCATGCATTTAGAACTTGTTAAAATACTCTGACAATACTTTAGTAGAAGATTTAAATTACTAGTTGGAATTTAGTCTAGAGGTTTAAATTGTTTTAGTCAACAGAAGTTTGCTGGGATGGACAGCTGTTGTTCCACAGCTGGAGAAGACCACAGACTGCCAGCCGCTGTGAAAAAGCCTGTCACCAGTTTCAGTCAAACTATTAGAATCCCGGATTGTGTGATTAGTGAAGTCTAAAGTGAGTAAAGAAATAGGGCCTCTGGTCAAGTTTTTTATCTTACTCATACCAATGTAAACCCAGGCAAATTCACCTCAAATTAGTGCAGTCATTCCAGGCTTACATAACCTTTGCTAGTAAGAGTCTGATCCTTTTATTTTTGTGCTACTGGAATTCCCTAAGTAAATAATGTAGACAATTGTGCAAATTCTAATCATAGAATAAAGAATTTTTCTGGTAATAACCACATCAGTCAGATCGGGAAGGAAAAGGAGAAGAGACAGATGGTAGACAATGAAAAAGGCTAATGAAATAACTGAGCTGGGAGACAATGATTTCTACATTGATTTCTACAGTGCTGTAAACATATTCCTTAAGACTGCATCCAAGTATAGCTTGGGAAGCAAAGATACAGGTAAGACCTATGTGAGACAAGTAAGTCCTTCCCTCATGGTGTCCCCATTCTTGTCATCCTATAATTGCAAGTATGGCAGTACTGAAGATTTTACTACTCCATCTGCTCTAGATGCTGGCTGTTGTGTTATTTCCCAGGACCAGATTACTGCAAAGATCCACCAGGACCTTTATCCACTCCTTCGTTATACGTGATCATAAAACCATCTAAGATCTGCTGTAATAACAGCACAGTCACACCAGTTTCTAGGCAGCCAATGGCAACTACATTTCTTCCCTTAAACTCTGAACTATTGGCACACAGCCAATATAATTCTGTGGAAACTCTTGGAAAAGTCCGGAAAGCCTTGTTGTCTTCTACAGATTAATATGAAAATGTCTGTCTGCTTCTTTTTTTTTTTCACTAAAAATAACATTTCTGAAGTTTGTCACTCATCTGTGAATCAAGAAAATGATATAAATATACAGAACTCTATGTTCTAATATGTGCTGAGTACAAAGCCTAAAATTATATCTTCAAATAGTAAGTTATATTTTTGTACATATGCGATAGGGTAAGAAGTATTCACATAGCATTTTATTTCATTTATGCACTAAGATGTAAGTAAAACAGTGTTTACAAGAAGGTATGTGCTACCTGGCTTTATGACACAAAACAAAAAGGGAGATTAAAACTGAAGCTGACCAGAGTAGACGGCTTCTCATTGTGGGAAAAATATCTCAGCCCTCCTGTGAAGTCTTATACCAGGAACTTGAGTGCAGAGTGCTTTGCCTCTGCATGCATCTGCTTTGGGGAGGTTGTGAGTGAGCATTGATTGATGTGGTAATAATTCCATTGATCCTTTTCCAGCACCAGTTACCACAGAAAAGGACTCTTTTCTGAGTCACTTCCCTCTGTACGCAAAACTCAACTGAATGGAGCAAGAGTTAGGGAAGAGGGACACTAGCAGGATGCAATGCATTTTTAGAGTGATTTCACTTTTCTCAAGTAATCTGCATACAGTAATGAAATTCTAGACCTACGCAAAAATTCCCCTAAAAATCATGGTGGCTCACTGAAACCTGTGTATGGAGAATGGTTAATTTACAATGTAAATTAAGTAAAGCTTGGTGAATCTTCATAGCTTGCAACTTTACAATGAGATGGAGAAAGGTCTCAGTTACCAGTGGATTTGCTCCATGACTAATTGAGCATATTGTCTGTTTCACTTTGAGAATAATTGATGCGCTGTTTGATTTAACAAGTGATAGAAAATACTGGTGCAGCTGGCTATGTGGAATTTCTAGAGAAACAAGTGTTTCAAGTGTGTTACAAGACAGACGGTTGACTATAATGGCTGTGCACACCTTTTAATGGAACCACAGACGATTGAGGAACTAAGAAACCTATTTTAGCATCTGTTTTCCACTTGATGTGTTTTTTTTTGCCAAACTATTTTTCCTATGAAGCAGTCCTAATGAAGTGAATGTTGCTAAAAGCGCTTCCACAATTGCTATTGTTTCTGAAAGTTGGGCAGGGATACCATTTCAAAAAATGCAGAGTAGCAGAACTTTATTTCATGGCAAGCATGGCCAGGAATTTTTAAAGGAGCCCATGGGAAAGGATATGAATCACAGCTTGGATGGCTTCTGGGGTGGTGTGTAAGTGGGACAGGACATACGTAGTCATATCTACGCAGGAGAGGAGTGGTAGCTAAGAGGGGAATAGTGATTTCCTCAGTAAGACCTAAGGGCTGTATAGGAAAAGTTAAAATGAGTGACAGAGTAGCTGTTCAGACAGCACAAGGGGGGTATAAGACAGAAAGTGACTTTTAACCAGGGCCTGTACTGACAAGACAAGGGCTGGCAGTTCTAAATTGAAAGAGAGTAGATGTAGATTGGATATAAGAAATTTTTGTCACAATAAAGAGATAAGATACTGGAACAGGTTGTCCAGAGAGCTTGTAGATGCTCCATCACTAGAAGTGTTGAAGGTCAGAGTGGACAGGGCTTTGAACAACCTGGTGTAGTGGAAGGTGTCTCTGCTCACAGTAGGGGATTGGAAGTAGATAATCTGGAAAGGTCCCTTCCAGTCCAAGTCATTCTATGACTTCATACAGCTCCAACAAGTGTTAGGGCTCCCTGCTTCTTTTCTCATGTTCCTTCCTGGGCATCAGCTCTTTTCTGGGACATAATTTTCAGAAGGATGAAGAAGTAAGGAAAGGAATGAAAAGTGACGCTGGATATGAAAGTGTTTTGTATACCTTCACTTATAACGCCTCGTGATGATTATGCAGCTAGTTTTCCAGATCCCTTCCATGGAAGCGAAACAGGAAAATGCTGAGTATGATAAATCCTGAGAAATGGGAGCATTGGAAATGGGAGTCTATTCCCAGTTGCCCTATGCTAGGGAGATGGAAGAACTAGGAAGATAGAGGGCTAGGGAGATAGAGGGACTGATCCATGTGTCTGACAGTGCCAGATTTGTTCTGATTGCTCTGATTCATTCTTGCTGCTTTACCTCTGTACTCTGTCCACCTTCAGTGGTGTTTTTTGGCTTTTTTTAGAGACAATACCAAATGTTGGTAGTACCAAAGATATGCTCTGGTCACCTTTTTCGGGCAGGAGGCTTCAGAGATGGCCTCACATACACCTTCCCATTGTGAAAATTACTATTTTAAGGAAAGTTCTGGCTCAGCAGCATATACTGAACTGGCTGGATTGTTCACTTCTTTTCTGAATCCAGGGGATGCTTCATACTGCCTGGAGCCTTAAGGAGCCCCCACAGAGATGCTGTAGGGAGAGCAGAGGAGGACCAAAGTGTGGGGAGAAGACCTATCTTTCAGAATTAATGAATAGTTCGGGTTGGAAGTGACTTCTGGAGATCATGTAGTCCAATCTCTCAGCTAAAGCAGGTTCATCTATAGCAGGTTGCACAGGGTAGTGTCTAGGCAGGTCTGAGTATCTCCAGAGAAGGAGACTCAACAGCTTGTCTGGGCAGCCTGTTCCAATGTTCTATCACCCTCAAAGTAAAGAAGTTTTTCCCCATATTCAGATGGAACTTCCCAAGTGTCAGGGCTGTAGATTGTCTTGAGAAGGCTGATACAGCCAACTGGCTTGATGTTGCCCTTTACCTATGAATTTCTGCAAAAAACTAAGCTTGGGACCAAAATTAATCTCTTAAATTTTTATAGCCTAAACCTCAGACTGAAATCTTCATGTCCCATTTTATGAAGGGTTCCAGAGAAATTAAGCTGTCGCTATGTGTATATATATATATATGCATATATATATATACACATAAACACATACACATACATCTGAGAGAAAAAACTGCTAGACATTTCCTGCAAAGATTGCCTTGTTGAAGTCTATAATTTCTGTGGGAGGTAGAAGAAAAATGATTAACCTTCATAAAACATAAATGTAGAGAGGAACCCTTCTCTGGCCTTGAGATAGTGATCTAGACATAAACAATAATTTGGTTTCATCACTAAAATGTACATCCAGCTGAAATTTGATTTTACTGCTGCAGGCAAAAATTTGCTCATATGATTTGTAACTACCTACATAACAACCTCTATTAACTTCCTGTTTAAGGATTTATGAAGATTTATTCCCTACCATTTCAGTTTGACAATCTAAACAAAATGGCCACTTAATTTCAATGTTCCTGCTTATTTGTCTACTTGCTGTGGGTTTAACCTCAGTTTGACTGGATTTTAGGGATCATTTAGAGTAGTGATATTAATAGCTATTTCATCTTAGTAGCACAGTAACTCAGAGATCACTGAGATCTACTTCAAGTCCAATGAATGGGATAATGGGCCTGATTAAAATAATTAAGGCTAGTGGAAATAGTACTGATAGGGAAAATGGTTAAAAAGACTGCTTTTTAGGCAAAAAAACAAGGGTAAACCTTAGGGGAAAAAACAAGACTGGTAGAAAATTCTAGTCCTGTTCCAACTCCTTTTTGTGTAAGAAATGGAAGAAAAAATATCCAACAACCCAAACAAAAAACCCTATAAATTCTTAAAGGAATCTCTAAAATTGGGAATTTGATTCCTCTTGTGATATTAAGAAAAGAGGTCTACCTCCATGGGAGCATAGTATGCAGATATCATTCAGAAGGACACATCTGTTCCTTGCTTGGTAAGGCTGGGGGTATGAGAAGGGTCATTGTATATTATCGAGGATGGAATTTAGAAATGTAGGTCTTTACTAGATCCTATGTCAGCACTGGTGCTTGTCAGAAGGTTAGCTTTACTCACAGCAGGATGATGCATCTCTGCCTGCTCCCAAAAGCCACTTCATTCTTCAGCTACCCCATCCAGTACCATTACACCTGCGTCCTCTTCATCTCCTCATCTTCTCCACAGTTTGGGCCTGGTCTTTTCCTCCTTTAGCTCTAGGACAGCTTATTGTAAGGTGAAATCTGTTCTACCTTGTGGTACCCAATGAATCTAGTAATTGTCTGAGCCCCTGAGGTCCTGTTATGTTTTCTTTATTTTTTGCTCAATGAGAAAGGATTTCTGTAATATACCTTATTTCAGCAAGGATTTTTATTTTTTTTCAAACCGTGGATATATCTGTTATTCAGTGTCACGAGTCTAGCTTTAATATTGAATATACTATTCAATGTAGTATTAGATGAAGACGTACAAAAGCCAGAGGAAATACTGATCCAAAGGATGTGGTATGAGGTTATGCTGTTTGCCATTTTTATTCAGTTCACTGAATTTCTGCTATTGGAAAACACTAAAATTGCCTTAGCGTACTTCTCAGGACTTTCACTACTTGTACCATGAAAGTGATGTGAAAAATTAGTGTGAAAACAGTAACATTTTAGCTTCTGCAGGGAGGTAGCAAAGACGAGCAGTAGGGTGAGGAGGACATCTATCTCTTCATCTTCATCATGCTTGTAAAGCTGATTTTGGCTTTGTGTTCTCCCTTGAGCCAGGGTTGAGAAAGCCTCAATGTTTCTTGTCTTGGTTTCTGCAGAATGAGAGATTTCATGCTGAGAATATTACTGGGTAGGACCATTGCATCTGGGGTGGGTGTCTGATCTTTAAAGAAAGAAGAGCTGGGTCCTCTGAATGATGCATTGGCTATTTTAGTCTGAAATTTAACCAGTTGCTCATGACCCTTCTCACAAGCCAGGAAGGACATGGGTTATATTCACAAGTCTTGGTTTAAGGCTCATGGATATGCAGTAGATCTTACATAAGCTGCTCTGCCATGCCTCAGATTTCATAATCACAGGATGGCTGGATTCCTGACTGGCTGCACTAGGCAGGAATTTGGGGTTGCAGTTTACGCCGGACGTGACAGGGACATGCTGGCACTTTCAGCCACTGATTTTATGACTGTCTCACTTAAGGGATTTCTGATTCAGTTATTGTGTTTTGTAAGTGATCTATAGAGCACAGGATCAACTTTAATACCTACTAGAGTAATTATCAAAGCATGTGGTGTCATGATGACACACATGCTTTGATAATTGACAGCTTCACATGAACGTGTGGATGCTATGCTGACTGTAGTCCAGAAAGTTCAAATCCTGAGCCAGACAGCTGGAAAGGAGCTCCCTGCATCTCTTCTCTTCAGGTACTTGCCTAATTGTCAATTTTGGAGAATGGCCTGTTGAGGCAACCTTGGAAGCATCAAAATTTGAGGTTTCAATGATGAAACAGGCACCTAATGTAAGCCCTCCCTCTTTCCACCAGTCCAGTCAGGATGGTTCAGGTCCGTCGAGAAGGCAGCAGGCTTCAGTGCTGCTTCCCCAGAATTCAAACACAAAAACCTGGACTTCAGTGGCAGCAAGGTCCAGCCCAGGTGTTTGAGGAGGACCAGGACCATCACAGTCATTGAATCAAGTGAATCAATGGCCTTGTTGTTCAGCCCCTTGGAGCTGCTGGGACTGCTGCTTGAAGGGAAGGAGCAGCCCTGCAGGGAGAGGGTGCAGGAGTGCGAGAGAGCCTCACATCCTAATTAGAGGCAGTGCTGTAATGAAGACAATGCTTCATCAAGGTAATAGGGTGTCCCTGAGAAATCAGCACCTTCAGGAGCTTCCTGTGAATAACACAAGCACACGTGTTACATGAGGTCCTAGTACACATGCTCTATGAGGTCCCCTGTGTGCATGGAGAGAAACGTGAGGAAAGTATATAAATATGTACTCTTCTTATGTCTTCAACACATCTCAACCCTACTCCTTTGATATACTTTCCAATATTTTCTATTGTGCTCTGCAGAAACAAAGTAATTTTGTCATTAATCTCTCAGCACATGGAGAAAAAGGGAATTGTTGAGCTCATCTGATACTGGGCTTTCATTTATCCCTGGCCTTCATCTGGGACTTACAGGAAGACAGAAATTTTCTTGTGCCTCAGATCTCCCTCTTATGTGGTGAGGGGATGTTGGCTTTGGCTGTACTGTGGCCGGTGCATAAAAACCTGCTTCTTGGTAGAAGAGTGTCCCAAACAGTGGCCTGTGAGGGCATGGCATGCAGCTGGCACACACAGCCATGCTTTCCTAGGAGTTCGGCTAAATGTTTGACAGTAATGGTGATTGATGGCATGTAAGTAATGCTGAGAGTTAACAGTGGGGCAAGGTCCAAAACAGTTTTGAAACCATTGCCTTGGAACTTGTACTGAAAAATAAGGGCTGTGATTTATCATTTCCTTCAGAGAAAAATATTTTAAGCAATTCTGATATGAAGCAGTTAGCTGTATTAAATACTTGTGAAAATACTCTGGTGTTTGCTATCGTATCCCTCTTCAGCAGATGGTAAAGGCCAGGTACTAATTAAAAAGGAGCAGAAAAAGAAAAGAAAAAAGCTTTAGATTGACAAAATGCTACATCATGTAATAAATAGTATTTTATTTATTATTTCTGCTAACAATTATGGACTGGAAAGAGACCTCTCATAAGGAGTAGATCATGCCTCCATCTGTCTACTGCTGGGTTATTCCCCTTGCATTTGCAGCAATTAGTTCTAGACTTGTTAAAGGCAGATCATGGAACAGTTAGATGATTAAGACTAAACTTCAAGAACAGTTTCCCTCCTTGGTTGTCATTCATGAGAATAATGGCTATTCATGGGGCTAAGACAAGCTACTCATCCACTTGCAGATTTTCTAAGTCCTTTTTAGAAAACCCGCTGTTTCATTCCTTCATAAACCTCCGCGGACCAGAACCAGATTTGAAAAACGAAGGCTCAAATGAACTTTATAAATCAACAGATCAGAGATACTGAGGCTTTGCCAGAGAGTATCTAAAAACTGAGCACATGAAGGAAGAATGTAAGTTGGTAATGAATAATCAGAAATATTTTTCAGTTGAGGATTTGATTTGAAGTTCTCTGAAGTTTCTCTATGCAAAGGTGTAAAAGCAGCTTTGACTTCTCCTTTCACTGCCCTTTCTCTTTGCAGAAGGTAAACAAGAATGAAAGTGTGGGTGCAAACACGAGGCTTCTTTGAGGTGTGGAGATACAGTGGCTCTAAGACTCTGCAAAGATCTTGGGTTTGAGTTAAGTTTCCAGGGCTGGGACAGACAAAACTAAATTGGAATACTCTGGGCTGTGTTATCAAATTGCACTAATAAAGAGCTTACAGCTGAATCTGGAAGAGTATTGCTAAAGTGCAAGTGCAAAACAATCTCAGTTTCCGTAAGCATGAAAAATGGAAAGAAGTTAAAACTGAAGAAGAAAGGAAAAGAACAGGCAATCCTACATCAGCTAATAGTGTGAAATAAGACAGTTAAAGTGAGGGAAAATCTGTGTGCTTTTGCAACAGCTTAAACCATTGAAATCAATCAATGAGGACATTACCAGTCATATCTAAAATTTTATCAGATGAGGGCTCAACATAGCAATCTAAGTCCTGGTGTACACTGATAGGTATTAGACAGGAGAAGCTTTTGGCTCTTTCAGTTAAAAAATAAGAAAAATAAAAAAGGAAGAAAAGAAAGAAAGGAAAAATCTTTGCTTAGAAGAGAAACAGAAACGATCTGCTGAAAGTTTCTCAGAATCTGTACTGAAAGGACATTTTTTTCCATGGGAACAACTAAGAAGTGCTCTAAAAATAAAGTTAAAACTGCTTTTCAGTGTTTCTATTGATCTACCTAACAGACGTTCCTACTTTGGAAGGTATGGAGGCAAATTTTGTTTTACCAATAAAATTCAAGCAGATTTGCATTGTCATTAAATATGTTTTCTCTTTCTTGTATGTTGAGCCATACTTTAAACAGGTTTCTCTTCTCTTTAGAAATGACTGCATTCTTTTGTTGTTGGTTTTGGATTTTTTTGTTTTTCCTTTCCCCTTCTGGCTTCCAGAAACAAATCTGATTTTTTTTTTTTTTTTTTTTTTTGTATTTATGTGTATTATTAACATTGCACGTAAGTGTTTGACTCATTTGGGAAAATCTTGGTGTACCAAGAAATATTTATCAGATGTGATGCAGATCTAGATCAAATAAATATTTTTCCTTGTATAGTAAATTGGTTTTCTTAGTATAAAATATGTGCCTTTATTGCATGCAGCTGGCCTGCCTTTTGTTGACCATATCTGTGGGCAGTCTTGGTAGCCTCTTCCATGGGTTTCTGATAGTTTCAGGGTGGAACATTTGGATTTTTTGACTATCGCAATTATTGGATTATTTTGCATGTCCTGTCTGTATTTGTTAAAAAAACACACAATCACTTAGCTTCCAGTATATCAATTTATTTGTCTCAAAATATTGGCAAAACACACAAGTTATAATTGCAATTTCCACTGCGTAGCAGTTTGCTTAGGCACAGAAACCTAGGTTCAGAATTGCTAGCAATAGTAGCTCTACAAGGAATTCCTAGCTGGCCATGGTCCTCATCCCCCACCAGTCTCCTAGTCGGCTTTAAATGTATAAATAGAAAGACACTGGCATATCTCTCTTCCTGCCCTTACAAGCTTCCAGAAGGGATGATTCCTACTGTGCTTTGTTGCTATAGAAAGGTCTGGCTCAGGTTTTGGCAGCTCAAAAGACTGTATAGGAAAACATGTCTTTGGCAGGGAATAAAAATTACTATCAGCCTCTTTCCAAAAGAGAATGGAGAAACTGGATGACATTGATGGACAGGCCCTCAGTATCACAAGTGACTTTAGATAGAGGTCCTAAAGAAACTCCAAACACAAAATGATTTGAGAAAAGACATGTCCTTTCTTCAGTGTTGTTACTGGCAATCTCCTCCTTGTTGCCCTGTTACTGAGTATGGGATAAAATACCACATTTCTGAAGTGTTAGTAATGCCACAGATGATAAAAATTTAAACCTATCAGACTGGAAATTCAGATTAAAGCCCTTCTATTTAGACTGCTACTTGAAATTCTGCATTTTCTTCAGCGAGAACTTTCCTGTCTTACAATTCTCCATCATCTTTCCCTGCTGTACTTCAGGGCTGGAGTCTTCCTCTAGCCAGTAAGGACTTCAATAAACAGAAGGATACTTACAGGAAATAAATCCTTAGTTTTGCAGCACGGAAGGATCTTCTGAACACTCTTGCTTGCCCACTCCCTTTGCATTATTTTTAGACTTCTTTCTGGTTTATCTGTGTAATTTCTCATTCTTTTCCTGTCAAAGGTTTTCTTCTTCAACTTCAGGAGGCAAGTAACTCCTGGTGAAACAACCTTTTTCTTTTCTTTTCCTTTTTTCTTTTCTTTTCTTTTCTTTTCTTTTCTTTTCTTTTCTTTTCTTTTCTTTTCTTTTCTTTTCTTTTC
>JANRGW010045542.1:0-12560 GCA_024733675.1 Psilopsiagon aymara | reverse complement strand
CTTGGAAGGTTCTGGTCTTATTCCCCTTATCCCTGTATGAGAAATCTTTTCCCTAGTATGGAGTTTGGAAGGGCTCTTCTACTCAGGAAGGTTTCTCAGATTGTAGAAGCCATGGACAGGCTATAATATGCTTTAATTAAACTGTTTGTTATTGTGTGAAGGTGCATGGGTAGTATAGAAAGAAGAGCCATCCTCATTTCTCAGTTCTACTTCCCGTTTAGGTAAGCCCCCATGTCTTAAGTGTAAAAGTACAAGAAAGACAATCAGGCTGCAGCTGGACAGAGAAGAGAGGGTAAGGCACAGTCTTGGTACTTTGGTGTTGTCAGCTTTTGGTGGACATCACCTCGAAAGTAAATTTTAAGGAGGAACCTGAAGTGGGACAGTGAGGCAGCCTTGTGATTGTTTGCAGGGAGCAGCTCCCAAGTGTGGGGACAAATGTTAGAAAAAAAAAAGGAACTCTGAAAATGCGATAATAGATTATGGCACTTTGAAATGGGGCCATCAGAAGGGGCTCATCTCCTGTGTTTCTTTTGGCCTCTCTAGCTGGGCTGGGCAGTAGCAGGCCTTGCAAATGCAGGTAGACTTGTAGCTGATCATATAGAAAGCAATATGCAGGTGGTGTAACCTATAAAAAATAGAGGAAGGAAGCAGCAGGAACTTTGCCAACAGTTGTAGTTGTCTCCCATTTACTTATTTCTGCTTCTGTTTTTAATTCTTTTCTGTATGTCTGAAATTACTAAATGTGATTCCAAGAAACAGAGGGGATGAGGGAGGTTTTTCTTTAAAAATAGTGATGCATCCACTATAACTACATTAGTGTTTTTTGATAGCAACAGGTGTCGAGGACATAGTGCTTCCTCATTTTGGCAGCATGTTTAGCACATATGTTATCCTGTAGAAGTCATTCCTATGTCAGGGTTTTATTTTTCTTATGTGAAAGTGATAGAGTGGCTGTGTCTTCTTTTCTGCCTTCAGGATTAGAACTATGATGGCAGTCTTTTTTCTACCACACCGGCATGGACAATATAAAAACAGTCTGTAATTAGAATTACAGAATCATAAAATGGTTTGGATTGGAAAGGTCCTTAAGATCATCTACTTTCCATCCCCTGCCATTGGCAGGGATGCCTCACCCTAGATCATGTCACCCAAAGCTCTGTCCAACCTGGCCTTGACCACTGCCAATCTGCTGGTCATGCTTGTTTTGGTACAGCCCAGGATACGGCTGACTTTCTGGGCTGCAAGCACACAGTGAAGCCAGGTCATGCTCAGTTTCTCACTGATCAAGACCCCCAAGTCCTTCTCCGCAGGGCTGCTCTGAATAACTTCTCTGCTCAGCCTGTAGGTGTATCTGGGATTGCCCAAACCCAAGGCAATCAGGGTCCCTCTGGATGGCACTGGTTCCCTGTAACATGTTGGCTGCACCACAGAGTTTGCCGTCATAATTGATACAAGCCAGTTTTCAATCTTACTTGCTTCTTAGTTATTCAGCATGGATAGCCCTGACCAGAACAATACAAATAGAAACTAACAGAGAAGTACAGAGAAGTAACTTGACACTGTCCTGCATGGCATCTTTTTTTTTTTTTTTTTTTTTCCCACAAATCTCAGTTCTTCTGGGATTGTATAGGTGTCCAGACAAAGGTCCTTCCTGGACCAGTGAAGTAATATGATAAAAGTAATTGCAGATTCCCAGCATTTTGGTGACCCCACCTAGTGACTTCTCTGTGTTGCTGACAGTAAAACTGCTGACTGGAAACATGCCAGGTTACTACTGTGCATGGGAGCAACTTTTTTCTACTCAATGTTGTTTGATAAATTTCTTTTGAGTTGTTGCCATAATAAAATGCTGTAGAAGTCCCAGTTGCAGGATTTGCTTAATGGAGTCTGTCTTGTGCCACCTGCTGTGCTTGCCTGATGGATGCCATGCTTCCATTCAGGACTTCTCCCTTGTAAATACAAATGTGTGAATAGAAAAGCTTTTCCAAGTGCTCTTATTTACAGTCCTGGAAAATGGACTGAGATCAACACACAAGGTCATGAGGTGCCTAGAGAAGACAGTAGCACTTATTTCCAGAGAAATCATAGTGGCATAGCTTCTTACTCACCACAAGCTGCATGTGACATTGTCATTTAAAATGCATTCTCTGATCCATCCAGAGCTGGTCAGCAATTCAAGGTATGTCCCTTTCATGGAGCCGAGTTGTTCATACACTCTGTAGAACATTGATTCTAATCAGCCTGAAACAACAAAGCATTTATTAGTTGGTTTATGTTTCATAAGAAGATACTCATACCTGAAAGAGCTGGCTAACTGTGTGCTTGAATGAATGAGAGAAGCAAATAAATGTTGTCTTAGCATGAGCTATACCAGTGAAGGAAATATAGAGGAAGACCAAGGGTATAGGTTGTGCTGCTTTGGAAGAATGAATCTTATCCAGAAAAGTAATCATACTAACTTCAATCGGTATAGCAACACATGGGACTGGAGTCAGACTCAAAGTGTATGCTTGCTAATTTTTACCTAAAGAGGCATTGTCTAAAGCACTTGTAACTGGGGTAAAAACCATCCCACTTACTAGAAAAAAAAAATATAAAATTAAGAGGTTTCTTTATTTCTAATGTAAGTTATATCACTCAGCAGTGCTGGACCTAAGAGATGGTGTCCTTGAAGGATTCAAAAGGTTTAGAGGAGGTTTAGAGGAGCTACATTGATAACTGGACATGGTTATGTGTCCGTGAGTAGATGTTAAAATAAAGCTTACAGTGGGTCATACACAGAATATATCAAGCTCTGAGTGCATGTAAATGATGCATGAATTGGACAAAATGGATGTCTGCATAATTCCTAACATGGGAAGAATTTCTTACTGTGAGAGGAGTACCATAGTACCAAACACGTTTCAATTTTGATATTAAGCAAAGCAGTGCTGTAATATGGACCCAAAGACATCCCTGAAATGCTGCTGTGGAGGTGTTCGGGAAAGGCTGGCTCAGGACTTCATTGATGCTGCTCCAGAAAGGTTGCTCCCATCAGGGGCAGATGTGGATGTTTCGGGGCTGCAGCTTGGGTTGCAGGGGGAAATGACATGTGGGTGCCTGGTGTGAGGAGAGAGGTCCAGCACTCGGCACTGGCTGCCCCTCCTGCTCTTACCTCTCCCTTTGCCATGGCTGCATGTACAGACCAAAGGAGCAAAAGGGCCATGCTTGTTCTGCTGCTACTGAAGGTTGCCAGCTAGTTGACTGTTCTGCTTGTACTGCGGCTGATGCTGCTCAGTGCTGCTACAGGTGTGTGAAATAGATAGTGCACACAGTATTTCACACAACCTATTCTCTAAGCAGTGTAGCGTTGAGACTCTTCTGCTGGAGAAAGATTGCAGCCTGACTGTGGCAGGCTTACTTTTCTGTCTGGACCTCAGTCAGACAGATGCTTGTTTCCTAGATAGACAAACTGTCTGTCTGTAAAACTCAGTATGAAGGATACTGTGAAGAAAACAAACTGCTACTATTCTCTCCTATACAACTATTTCAGTGAGTAATGCTTCCTCAGCCTGTCTTGTGTTCAGCAGTCCTTTCTTCTGTGCTATGTGCATGCCTGTTGCTTAGTGTCGTTTGTTTTTATTTTGGTCTTTCTAGGAGAGGCTGTGTAGAGATCAGGCCCAATCTGGCTTCCTCTAAAGTCTGAGAAAATATTGGCCTTGAACCAGCAAAGCACTTAACAGTCCAATAATGCTCCTATAAAATTCAATGGCAAGACTCCCACTCACTTCAGCAGTGCAACCCCAAGCACTGGGATTACTCAGTTGCTTGAAGTTATGTGTATGCCTGAATATTCTGCCTTTTGGAACTCTAACCAGTAAAGGCAGGTCTGGAAACATGGACTACCATGGAGAAGGCCACTAAATATTAATCACCAAGTATTTTCTCTGTTGAAGCAAAAATTCAGAGTGGCAGTGACCATTTTGTGCCCTGGCAGCACTGATACTTTGGCACAAAGACTCGGCTTTTTGATTCACCTTGGGCAAAGTTCCAAGATGCGGTGGTATTATTTAATGGTTTTGATATCTGAAATAAATGAATTGAGGGATATTTCAGTAATATTGAACAGAAATGGAAACTGGAAATTCTTTCTGAACCTGAAATATAAAACAAAAAACTGAGCTCCGAAAAGAGAAACCAGTGCAAATACTTCTGGGCTTTCAGAGACACAGCACAGCTGTGGAGTCCCATCTGCATTACCTGACAGCACTCAGCTCCATTGTCTCCAATGCTATCAAAGTCTGCAAAGAAAAGTATTTTTTATCACTGCTTCCTGTTATTTTGACCTCTTCTGTATTCCCTTTACTCCACAGAGCAGACACTTGTTTGGTTTGTTTATCAAAGTGACAGCCCAGCCTTGTGCTTTGCCGTGGCTCCCATGAAAGGCCATGCAGAAATAAGATTTAAGCATTGTAGGGTTTAGCACAAAAGCCATTACAAGCTGTGGAAGTGGAAACGTAATAGGCTGTGAGCAGGCTCAGATCAGTACCATTTAGATAAAAGCATAGTATTTCATAGCCAGAAGCTGATTGTTTCAATCCGCTCTTGTTTAAACCCTGTTTAATAACACACATATCCAGAGAGAATGTTGTGTGCACTGGTACCTATGGAAGTTTAGCACTAAATTCACCTGAGTCCTGGTTTTGCCTACAATGTATAAGGCTTCTTGGTGATCAGACTTCTAGGTAGTCCAATTACAGGTAGTTTTCACCATAGACTTACTATAGAACTCTGTATTAAATTCTGGTTTTGCATAAGCTAATGCACAAAAATGCATGCATACATAACCATCTACTTCCCGTATATGCACTTAAGGCAACCAATTGAAAATTTGGACAGTGATACAATTATTGCATGAACTGTATACCTGCTACTACATATCTGATTAATGGCTACAGCTAGCACTTGAAGTGGGATCCTTGACTCCTGTTGAAAACCATGCTTCTAAAATCCGAGCCCACATAAAATGTATATTTGTGATAAAGGAGTGGAAAAGATCAGCAGAAACAAATACACCTAATCCCTAATAAAAGAACTGCCAAAAAATAAAAATATGCCAACAAAAGTAAAAAAAGAAAAGTTGCAGGGTTGATGCCATCATTTGCTTGCTTAAAACCACCACTACAAATCTGCATACGCACTTTGCTTTTTCAATGGGAATGCTGTTTCACATGAGCTAGAAAGTAATACTCCCCACCAGGCTAGCAGGTAGCTGCCAAACAATAACTTGCGAGTTTGAATCCTAGCTGTATTTCTGCTCTACACTCTGACCTTGAATAGGTTTGTTAAGAAGAGAGGCAGTGGGTTTTACTGCACGAGCTCTTCTACATTTGCTTCCTCTGTATATCCTTGTCTCTTATAAAAGGGATAACAGAGCTCAGGGGAGCCCATGGGCTTCCTCATCACAAGGGCTTCATTCTTGAAGGAAAGAAAGCCTTGTACATAAATTATGTATAGTAATATACTGTTCATCCCACACTCCCCATGACATCCATAATCACCCAGCAGGACTCAGCATGTGTTTCAAGTGAACATGAGCCACCCTAGTTTCAATCAACGTGTTCAGTCGCTTTGCACTATCTCAGTATTGACACTCACCCCACCATGCTGCATGACAGTGAACAGCTGACAGAATAAATCAAGGATCCTGGACATTGCAAGAACTCACTTGACCTTACTTGCCTTGACCTATAATATCTTGTTGGCACAGGGTAAGAGCAGGCTTTCTCTAGTAAAGTAATCATATCCTCACTAATTTTTCTTCATCCTATTCAGAGCCCACTGTTGTGTGTGCATGGAGTGAGGGGATTTGTGAGGGAGGAAATACCTTTTCCTTCTTGAAGATTATTCTAGGAAACCACAATATAAATCTTTATTCAGCAGGGAAGTATTTGTACTGTGAAAAATGTTAATAGAAAAAAAATCTTGTATAAACTGAATTGGAGGGGGAGTGAGAAAGGTCCTGTGCTTTATTCCAGAGCCTGATCATTATTTTGCTCTGGAGAGACTGGGGAAATGTAAATTTTAATGACTATGTTTCTACAAATGACCACAGGGTGTTAACTTTACATGCTAATCAGAAAATAATAGCAATAATCTGCTGCAGGAAGACTAGAAAACAAGGCAAATTTATCAAATTTGACACTCCAGCTCTTCTGTGCATCGGAAATTTGACTCAACCAACCACGTGTACTGAGGGAAGAGTTCAAAACCTAAAGGCACATGAGGTCTTTGACCATATAAACTTCCCTGTGCCAGAATGGAGGTCATTGGGAGACTTAGTGAGCAAGACCATCAGGCATCTATTTCTGCATCTACCACAGGCAGATATCAGATAGATGAAAGGGATGCTAATAAATGCTGATCAGATAGTATTATGGTAGATGAAAAAGGTAGTATAAGCACATTACAAGTTGATTTGTATTTTCACTCACTTTTTTTGCCCTGAGGAGAGTTATTACAATTGCAATAGTGGCAGAAATTTATACTAACTATTACTTTACGTAAACATGCTGCAGCCTGAGCAACTAAAACCCTTAGAGTAATATAAAATGTATTGCGGTTTTGTCACTACAATTCTTACAAGTCCAGTCAGACTAAGATACTGCTCATTTAATTTCTTGTGCTATTTCAATTGTTCTGTCAAAGCAGATTTTCTTCTAATGGAAGCTCCTGTGATTTCTAAATGAATTTAGTAATAATATAACCAGAAATACAACTTTCCTACCTTGAATCCCAGTGAATTATTAAATAATGCATACTATTTATTCTCACATAGAAATTTCTTACTGAGATCCGTGACCTGCTGGAATTAGCTCTGTAATGTTTGAAATGATGGTAGTCTTAAGTTTTACGTATAAAACTTTTGCATGGATTCTTCCTTTTGTTTCTAAGCTTTGCATGCTCACAGTCATGATTTTTTTTTCCTTTGTGCTATGGGTATATTTATATTTACTTTTTTGGGTTTTAGTAATTTTTTCAACATATTGGAGTGCTTGACTTACGATATTTGAGTCACACAAGTGCCTACATTTTCTGGAAATAACTATTTTGACACAAGATCAGTTTTCATTCACCTGAAATGACTCACAACTCTGCAAATGTGGTTTTAGTTTACTAGACATAAATTGGCCATGACATCCTGAGAAATTAATCCCTAACTTTTGAAGAATCAATTGTTTCGTTTCATCCAGGGTGAGACAAGAATTGCAGCTTCTCTAACAGTCATGTGCACAGGGAACATCACCTGTTACCTTGTTTAAAAATTCTAGCTGTATAGGCAATATTCATTAGCTAGATTATATCACAGTAATAGCAAGAGCTTACAGTTTCAGGGTTCTGATTTTCTTCCAGACATTTATTCATTCAAAACCCTTTTTTTTTTTTTTTTTGTCTTGAGTAATTCAGGTTTTATCCTAGGTTATCAAGTTGACACTATGGTAAAGAGAATGATGGACTCTTAGTGAGTTTTCTATTGGCAAAACTCCACCAGCTTGTTTACATGCACTGAAATCTGGCTTAGTGCCTGAATGTGTGATAAAAGTTATCTACCTGCTCCTACTTTTTCAGTTAGAGACATCCTGTGCATATCTTGGCTTTCTTCTTTCATTCCATTTAAGTTGGAGGGAGCCTCCAGATAAGGAAAACCTAGCAGATATGCATAGTGGAAAGCATTAAACTGATATGACTTTAGCAGGAAACTGCTTGAAAAAGGACTTGGAAATATTTTCAAAATGGTGCAAGGACTGAACAGTGACAACAGTGTCTCTTCTGTCCCAGAAGAGATGCTGGGTCTTCAGCTGGAACCATTTCATTTGCTTGATTTTTGTAAGCTTGTTTTGGAAACAAATACTTCACATTTATGCCATTTTATGGAAAAAAACAAAACCTTTGTCTCCTATAAAGATCATATCTTTCCCCATATATAGTGACAGATGTCAGTGGCTGCGAGCACTCTTATATGGCAGGTCTGCCCAAAAGCTTCTTGCATCCATGCCCCTGCTGCCTAACAGCCTGTTTTTGTAGTGTCCCCCTAAATTTTCAGGAATTTGCCAACACTTTCCTTGAAGCTTTGTTTTTGAGCAAGGACATCTTCCTACTTCATATTCTGCTACTGGTTTTAGTTAATTAATTAATATCTTTATTTTTAATAGCCAGGGTTGTTGTCCTTTATTCTGGGAAGTAAGACTCCTGACTTGTGACTGGTGTGTAGTTGAGAGCTGTGGGCCCTATATCTCCTGCTTCATGTCAGGGAAGTTATTTTGTTAAATTCCGTTTCAATGCAACTTATTTTGGAATTATGCATTTGAGGTTTCTGTGGAGCTTTCTGAGTTACTCGTTTATAGCAATGCTGCAGGGTGTAAATCATAACTCATTTTCCAGAGTTTTTTTCCTATGAGGCAACACTTACAAATTTAAAGTAGTATTTTCAGATGAAAAAGAAAAGTTTCTCAGTAAGCCAGTTGCATGTCTTGAGGCTTTAAAAAATAACTTTCATTTTGAATGATTCAGGTCTAATGGGAGTTCTTATTTTCTGCAGTGTAATCTGAAATTCAGTGTTTTCCTTCTGAACCTAAATATAATTATCTGTTACATTATACCAACTTTAACTGATTTTACGATAGGGAATTTGGTTGCAGGTGCTCAAAGCAAAAAGAAGAAACCAGAAATATGATGTCACCATTGATACATGTTAAAGTTACATTTCAGAATAGTATTCACCACTTATGTCTATAGACATCAATTCTGATAGACATGAAATTCACATTTTTCTAAAAGATCACAATATCCTTTTATTATTTATTTCAGTGGTAATATTGACCAAAATTAATTTCACTGCTAAAATAAATCTTTTTCACAAGAAGTGATATGTTTTAAGGACATTTCATGGAGTCATAGAATAGTTTGGGTTGGAAGGGACTTTGAAAGGTCATCTAGTTCACCCTCCTGTAATGAGCAGGGACATCTTCAACTAGTTCAGGCTGCTCAGAACCACAACCAGCCAGGTGTTGAATCTCTCCATGATGGCACATCCACCACCTCTCTGGGCAACCTGTGCCAGTGTTTTACAACCCTTATTGTAAGAAATTTCTTCCTCACATCCAGCCTGAATCTCTCCTCTTACAGTTTAAAACTATCACCCCATGTCCTGTCACAACAGGCCCTGCTGAGAAGTCTCTTCCCATCTCTTTTGAAGCTCCTTTTAAGTATTGAAAGGGCAAAAAGGTCTCCCTGGAGTCTTCTCTTCTCCAGGCGGAATATCCCCAACTCTCAGCTTGTCCTCATGCGAGAGGTGTTCCATCCCTCTAATCATTTCTGTGGTCCTTCTCTCGACCCTCTCCAACAGGTCCATATCTTTCATGTACTGAAGACTTCAGAACTAAACTCAGTACTGCAGGTGGGGCCTCACCAGAGCACAGTAGAGGAGCAGGATCACCTCCCTTGACCAGCTTGGGCATGCTTCTTTGGATGCAGCTCAAGATATGATTAGGCTTCTGGGCTCCAAGTGCACATTGTCAGCTCATGTCCAATCTTACACTCACCAGTAGTCCCAAGTCCATCTCCTCTGGGGTATTCTAAATCCCTTAATTCTCCAGCCTGTATTGACACCGGGGGTTTTCCTGACCCAGGTGCAGGATGTTGCACTTTGTTTAACGTCAAACATCACAGCTAAATGTGTGTTTCTTTTTAACTTGGAGCTTATGAGAGGTTAGCTTTAACTTAACCTTTTAAACCCTGTTTTGTGTCACAAAATACATTTCTGTGGAACAGCAATAGAAGTTGTTCTACTGGTGTGTGTGTTGTGATCAAATTAGAAAACAGTAAAATTAGCAAGAGGCAACTGAAAAAGGCTACTGTGTTTTTGGGTAGATTGTCCGAAATAATCAATGAAGTAATGTTTTATACAACAGGATAAGATCCAGAGAATGTATTTGGTTTCTAGCAGGTGAAACCTGAGTTACAGATAGAAAGATCTTTGCAAGGATATTACATCTGATGTTTGCAAGAAGTAAGTGAAAGCATGTAGTGGTGTCAGATGATAGGAGGGGATGGGGGGCCATAGGAAGTCAGTTCTTGTGAAGTGCTAAAACTCCATCTGTTTTAATTGTACACCCTTGAAGTGCTGAAACCTGCTGCTAGAATCATCATTAAAGTTAGGATATCCAGGGGAAGTAATGGAAATGCAATTCACATCATCCAAGACGTCTGCAGCAAGGCAGTTCTGCTGGAGGCAGGAGACAGTCCACCAGCCAGCGGAAGAGCCTGTGCACCCATGTGTCTCTCCTTGGGCGGGTGCTACCAGAGTCAGGGCATGATGTATGCGTGAATGCCGACACCACTTCAGCATCTTGGCTGGGTTTTAGAAAGAAAACAGAAGCCTGACGGGGGCTGACTGCAGGCAGGAGGGAGTGGGGTCAGGCTCTATTTGGAGCTCTGACATGGGCGGATGCCGCAGTTCTGGAGAGGGGACAAGAATCTGGCCACGCTTCTGCAATTAGCATTTTCAGCTCCAAGTGGCTCCCGCTCTACATGTGCTTTCTTTGATGGCCCTTCTGAGTGGTCTAACTTTGCATGTGCTCAACGGGGGGAGGCTTTAGACCCAGCTCCAGGTTTTAAATTTCACAGAAGGAGCCAGATGCTTAGAGGCCAGGTATTCAGTGCCTAATCTGTGGGGGTTAACTCTCTTATTGGATCTACCTGCAAGTGTTTGACCTCAAGGATCACAGCTTCAATTAAATGTTGTAGGAAGTAGAAAACTGCACCCCATGCTCCCCCTGCACACATTTTTAAAAAGTTATATATATATAGGTCTGTGGCAATTCTTTGTGATGGCACGTGTGGGGATTCCAGCAATAAGCCCCCAGTAAGCTGCATGCAAGAAGTGAGAGGTTCTGCTTTGGAACGCCATGGACAAATTTAATGGCATGCTGCAACCTCCTTTTCCCTTTCAAAAACATTTTCTTCATTTGCTCCTGATTTGAAACCTCCTAAGAGCTGTGTTGCAGAGAGGAGAAGTAAATGCTCCTTAAATTGGTTCCTTTTTTAAACTTTGCTAATGAGTTTCTTGTTGCGATTATCTACTCCTTTATATTCTGAAAATAAAATTAATGAGACTTTCTCCCGAACTGAGGGATTGGGCTGACAGAATGTGACTTTAATAGGGGAGAAATAACAGCGAAGATTTCACATCACGGCATGGCTTTCTGTTCATCCACCTACATGCGGAGACAACTGTAAAAATCAGAGTCAGTCAGATTGCTCCTAATTTCTGCACTTGACATAGCATAATTTTCTACCTGCCACTGGGAGTTTTAATGCTGGGTTTTCTGTAAGCCCCGTGCCAAAATCAAGAGGGAGTGTTGCCTGAGGTAGTTTCCAAGATTGGGAGTCAACAGAAATAAAGTTCATGCCCCATTGCTAGGTGGAAACGAGCTGGGCTTTGCTGCAGGAAACTCATGCACAGGTGAAGGTGGTGATGAGTTTTTTTCCCATTAGGAAGGTAAGCACCCATGTGGTGGCTTTTTAACACACTTCAAAGTGGTAAAAAATGTCTCACTGACCCTGCACCATGCAGGACTCATTGTCCCTCACTGCACTCTCAACCTGCACTGGTTGAACACAGAAGGTGTATAGGGAGTGAGCAGTGTTGTGCAGGCCCTCTCCTTGCCCTCAGCACACTGATCTGTGGGAACCACTCCACTGACACCGTATGTTTGACTCTAATGTATGGTACTGGTACATGTCCATGTACAGGGCTCTGGTACCAGCGCAGCTGGTACTCTCTTGGATCAGGCATGGGCTAATCTGGACTAGAGTGCATAAGAAGCAGTAAGGTTGTCCTGTGGATGCACATGTTGACACCATTGGAGGCCTCTTTACGCCTCCTCCACTTGTGCCCTGCTCTCTTGTGCTGACACTAAGAGTACATTCTGCTCAAGCACATCATGCTCAATGACAAGTCTGCTGCCTGGGCTGGATAAGACAGTTCTGCTCACACTTTTATGTTGGATACCATCTTTCCTAGGCTTTTGGGGGTCCAGCAATGAAAGAGAGAACTTGAGTTCCCAAGAGCAACTTGGGAGACAGGATCTTCACCACTGTTTCAACCGGCAACATAGAAACTTCCTGACTGACCTATCTGACTGGTCAAATGTAAATGTTGCCACTACCATCTCTACTTCCAAAATGATATATTCTGTCAGTTTGCAGCATGTATTTTTCAGGGCAAGGTGTTATAAAATGACTAAAGGAGTCCCAAGTTTGCCTTGATATGAAACAGTATGGCTAAATGTTTGGAACAATTTTAAGGCTTCTAGATGTGCTATACTGGGTAGCGCAGGAGTTTTGGTCTGGGACCTTCCAACCCCAAACAAGGAAGCAGTGTGTGAGGTGTGCAGTTCTGGTGTCCTCAACATAAAAAGGACGTGGAACTGTTGGAACAATTCCAGAGGAGGGCCACGAGGATGATCAGGGGACTGGAGCACCTCCTGTATGAAGATAGGATGAGAAAGTTGGGGCTG
>JANRGW010045537.1:0-27638 GCA_024733675.1 Psilopsiagon aymara | reverse complement strand
CATGAGGCTCAGAAAGTCCTTGGCCAGACCAAACATCACTAAGCCATAACTAAAAACATTGGTGCTATCAGTGCTGTTCTCAGGCCACAAGTCAAAAACACAGTGCTGCACCAACTACCAGGAAGGGGAAAAATGACTGCTACTGCTGAACCCATGACATAAGTATATCAGCTCACATAGATTTTTGATTGATGGCAGTGAGAAGTAGCAAATCCTTTCTGTATTCACCATGTTTATTTTAAACAGCTAAAATTAATACTAATGTATTTCTCACCACTAAATCTTTTCTGTAATGAGTGGGTCTAGTAAAAGGTTCTATGAACATACAATTGATATAAGCTCAGAAGGGTCTGATTCTACCTCACCTGTTTATTGGGAAAGGATACATCTGTATCACATAAATTCCCTACTGACAAGGTAGCTGATAACTGCTTGTGGCACACCCATCATGAGGGAATATCTAAGAAACATTATTGTGTGTTAAATGAAAACATGATCTCAGGCAGATTTGATTGATGGGAGGCTTAAAATATTTTGGTTGCATTAATTACTAAGACTCTGTATTGCAGTAAATTCCTAGAGGTTCACTTTCATTTTGATTAAATTTCTAATGACTAGTAATATTGGCAGTTTTCAAGTCCGTGTTGGAGAGAGCCTTAGGTGGCATGGTTTAGTGTGAGGTGTCCCTGCCTATGGCAGGAGGGCTGGAACTAGATGATCTTAAGGTCCTTTCCAACCCTAACCTATCCTTCTATGATTCTATGAAGGACATTAATCCAAGTTTCTGTTTAGAGAGACAAAGCCAGGAGGATAGTGGTAACCTGAGGAATGGGACTCAGCACTAAAAAGCTGCAAATTTGTCCTGTCAGCTCTGACCTGAATGAAATGCAAATGACATATAGCAATGAAATCACCTAATCAGCCAAGCTTTTGCTTTGGGCTTTTTTTTTTTATATCTGCTTTACTACTAGCTAGGGTCCTAACGTATGCAGCAAAGTTGTTTTATTTTTTTCACTTTTAGTTATTTTTCCTGTCTTTTGTCAGGTGTACATAGATATTTCAGGATTATCAGTGAAATCTTTCTTTCTTTAGAGAATAAAAGTATAAAAAACCCCAATGTATTACTCTTGATGTGGTTTGTGTCCTCTGCAGTGTAGGGAACTTGAGGTTTGGTAAGGTTCCATTTGTAACTTCATCCTGCATTAGCAACAACTTTTTGGTTTGAAGCTTATATCAAATTACAGAGAGAAGATATCCATGTGAAAGTATTAGAAAAGATATATTGCATAGAACATGTGAGTGGGTTATGAATCTGAGCCTTGGGGTTAATGACAAGATTTTAATAAAGCTTCCCTCTCTGTTAGTCTTGGCAATCATTTACACTTAGTGGGCCTGCAGCCTTGTAAATATGACAGGAATGGTTTCTCCAGGATCCACTATCTTGAACTTCTTGTACCTCAAAAAAGATGATGAGTATTACTAACAAATAATCATACTTTAATATTGGTCTTTCCACTTTCAACTTCTATCTTTAATTCAAGAACCTTATTTTGTCTAGGTGTGCGTGCATAATTAACGTATAATATATTACATATTTACGTATACATATATTATAGATTTACATATACATGCAGACAAAGTCCCTTGGTTACAGTGATGGGTATTGCAGGGGCTATTATTTACATTATCCCAACATTTCTTCTCCACACTGATTATGTTACACTACAACCTTTTTATTTTATTTTTAATATTTCCTTTATAAAGAAAAACTAGCAGTTTGAAGCAGCATTGGTGTACTTCAGCTACTATGTCTGGAAAGAAATGTCCAGATAATTGTTCAAGCTTGTCTTGCTTTCATTGTGGTAAGGTTACAGAGCAATTAACACTGGTGGAGACAGGAAGGAGGGAAATGTTTAGGAGATGTGAATAGTTTCACTGAGAATTTGAAAAAGTTGTGCCTTTCATGCTGCTGTAAGAATCCTAGGAAGGAAATTTGAGTTAGGCATTTAATTAGAAAACACTTAAATTTGGTCATGCTGAGCCCAAGTAAGGAGCATGATAGATTCACAGGTACGATTGATCAGAAAGTACAGCAGCAGTAAGCTTTTTGCCATATGCATCATGGCAATATAAGGGACTAGAAATTGAATAAGCTCTTAAGAGAATATAGGTAAACATTAGGAAAGAAGCTGTAATTTCCATTTAAGGAACATCAGCTGAAAAATAAAGAAAAAAGATTTTCCTGAAGATGAAAAAACAAGGGGGGAGGGGTGTGTGTGGGGGGCGCTGTGTGTTAGGAGTGTGAAAAGATGCATTATTGCACAAGGACAGTGAGGTATCATAGAAGTAATGATTTCTTGTCTGTCTGAAGGATCAACAAAAGAAGTTATCATGTCCTTTTCAAAGGACAGTTAGAATAAAACAGAGATATGTAACAAAGACATGGAACGGAAGAAATGGATGTAGATTAGCACTCATAGATTAGCACTTGTATCCATTTTCAAGAGGCTAGCAATAGGATTTATAAGGAATGATAGAAAAAGAATTACAATCAAGTGATAATAACTTTATAATGATACGGAGAAAGATCAATGAATGCAGAAAAAGAAGCTAGGGAGGGATAGAGATTAATGATAAAAAGAAAGTGAGGAAAGGAGCAGTGCAGGTCACAAAACATTAGTTGATGAGGTCAGGTGGAATTAGATCTGAAGTAGTGCACTGAATTAAACTTCATTTACATATACTTGTTTTGATCATCTTTAAAGGAACCTATAATTCAGTATGACAAAGCAAGAGTGTACAGCAAAAAAAAACTTATCTCAGTTCCTTCAGAAAAAGCCTTTCAAGTATGAAATAGAGACCAAAGGTTGCCACACTGAGATAACTAATGTGAATAGTATCCATCTAGATAATTAAAGCAAAATCAAAAGAAATGCTTGTAGTGAAGTAGTGAATATATTGATACTGATTTTAAGCAATTCAACTGAAAGAAGGGAATGATGTTGTAGAGAAATGTTCCCAGAATTCCCCAAGCTTCTGCTGCACGGTAGTCCTCAAAAGGCCAAATAATTTTTCATTTAACTGCTAAAGACCTCTGGATCTTCTCTAAATGTGTTTGTGAGATCAGATAGATGCAACTTCTTAAAGAACCTGTCAATTTTGTGTAAGAATTTCCATGAGAGATTTTGACAGAATGATATAGATAACTCTTTCTAGGTACTGACCTGGGATAAAACTTGTTTGGTTTGGGTTTTTTTCCATGAATAGTGATCTCAAATAATGAAAAAACTTCCTGATGACAGGATTATTTTATTTTAGTTAGCCCTCAGTTCATATGGAGAAATCTACATATTAAAAAATTTTCCTTAATTTAAAATAGACGTTGAATATGAGCTGTTTCTGGTTCCTTCCTCACCTCTCCTTTCTGATGCTCTGTAAAAAAGGGACAGGTTTTGTGATTAGTGTGCCCCATTTCAACGACATTGATGTGGCAATCAGACAGTGTTATTTGACAGATATTGACATGATATTGGACACAGCATTTTCCCAAGACTAAATCCCCACAAAACAAAGCTAGCACTCTTATTGTGATGCCACGTATGAAGTGGAACTCTTCATAATGATGTGCAGGTCATTCAACACCTGGGAAGTTACAATAAAAGAAAACAAAAAAGATAGCAAGTGAAAATTGTACATCTATTGTCAAGGAGCTGAAAAATGTCCTTCAAATATTTTGAAAATGCTTCATTACTGTCTCATGCGTCATACTAGTATTAATATCAATTGTCCTCATAATAAATTTAAACACTTGCTTCTGTGAAACACAGAAGTTTGAAAATTCTAGATCATCCATGAAGTCAAAGAATTTTAATTTTATTTATTTTCAGTGTTACAATAAATCCTTTTTACTAACATGGAGTTAAGTAAACTGACAAAGTTACAAGTTTACGGTTGTTAAAACTGATGTTTTTTTTATTTGATTAATTTCCAGTAAGATTTAGTTATTAGGCCTGCTGTTGACTGAAAGCAAACAGACTAACTCTGTCTAAATTAAGAGAAATTCTTAAACCAGTGCAAACCTTAAATTCTCAAACTAGAGCATGTTCAGTCTTTTTCCTTTTCACATACTGCCTGCCTTAAATTTGTGAACTGTTTCAAATCCAAACTATTTGTTCAATCATTGCTCTTCAGTGAAATCATCATCTCTAGCTTATTCTTGAATATAATGTATTTTGCAACAAAGAAATAGTCAGGGTTTCACATGGTTAAAACTCAGTCAGCATTAGCCCTCAATCCCAATCTGCATCTTCCTTAAAATACATGGTATTCTCAATAGTCTCAGATCATCCTGAACAGGTGCAATTCAGTTGAATGTACTTAAATTTAAAATATACACATATTTCAAACTGAATTGATGAGACTAACAATGATCCTTCTTTCCATGAGGTTTATACAAAAATTTCCATTGTACCACCAGTTATTACAAATCATAAACTCTTTTACGTGGGGGCTCAGTGAAGTGATGAAAAGCTTTGAATAGGGGCAGAAAATACCACTTCACACCCAGCCCTCCATCAGTTGTTTTCTAAATGACCTGTTGCAGCTAGAGAGAGCATGTCTGATGGCAGGCTCAGGTAAAGTCTGAAGAAAGATACCAAACTCCAAAAGGCAATGCAGATGAGCACAGAACTAGAAACACTGACAATGTGGTAAAAAAACTACAGTATCTTCAGTATGGATAAGATTTATCATCAAATTATATTGGGTTATTCCTCTAAATCACTAATTCAGCTTTTGCTACCATGCTACTTCCTGCTTCATCTTTTACATAGAAAAATTCTTCTTATTCCCTCTCCCCAATTTCATATAAAATACTTTGAAATATTTTTTAGATTTGCTACATGAGATGTTTTTCACCTAAGAGTGCCATTGTCGAGATGGCCAAAACACACACACACACACACACACACACATACACATTTCTTCGGTGACTCAGTGGAAAGTTTTTTTTTTACTATTACAAACCCTTACTTGAATACAGTTTCTAACACACATGTGTCTGTTAACAGCTGGTTACATCATTTAGCAACAGCACATTATTGGATGACCCTTTGCCGCATTGCTAAAATCTGTTATCTTGCCAAGCTCTTGTTCTGCAGTTAGTTACTTCCTTTGACTTGCTCGCTCCTTCAGATGCCTTCTGCTTTCCAATCTGGATAACTTCAGTGCCTCATTCTTCATGAATAAGCTTTGATATCTTCAAGGCTAAGTTTTAAATTCATGCACTCAGTCACATAGTCCCCCACATAAGAGGATAATGAAGCTAATAAATAACACTAGAAGAGTTACATTATTTAATTATACAAACATAGTATATCTACTAATAAATCATGGCAAACACATGGCACAAATGCTGAAGATGGTGATGGTAAAATTGACATCAGAATGTCAGAGGTTGGATTTTAACAGTCCTTGTTCCAAAATATTTTCTGGCTTATGCTGTCTTCTGAAAATACAAAAAGAAAGGATGCAGTAATTGCATGATCTCTTCGAATATGTATCTTGGAACACGTATAGGAGACTCTTTTCAGCTTGCTCTCTCTCCCTCCCTAGCCACAGTGTTTTAGATCATTCAAGTTGAACCCATCTTTGTGAGGTACAATCTAATTAATTTTCCTTGTTTTTAAATCAGATGGGGAAGAACAGGCCCTTAAGTTATAAAGCCATCATCATGTGTCCTGGTTTATGTCAAATGGATTGTTTTCTTTTACTTGTTACTTGGCACGAGACCCTCTATGTACAAAATCTTTGCCCAGTAATAATTCAAAGCAGTGGTGTGGAGTGTAAGCATACCTGTTGTTAGTATATTTGCTTCCTAAAGCAACGGGGACATGATTTTAACAAGGGACTTATTCTACCATTAACCTGTGTCTCACTTCTAATTGGTTCAACCCACCTACTGCTGTCATCTACACATTTAAAATTTTATAAAATATTTTAATATACAAGAAAATAGGAGGGGTGGGTGCCCGAAAGAACTTTTTAAGCTGATAATTAGTACAAATCTGCAGATAGAGATAGTTGCCATTTTTAAAACTAAATTATATTCTTGTATTGGCTAAGGTTACACAGAGATAATGTACTAGCTTGTCACCTCTGGAAATGGCCACTTTCTAATATGACTTGTTACATATTATAAGTGAAATGAATTAACTCTCTAATCAGTTGCTGGCTGGCTCACCATGTTGCAAGTACAACACACTGTTCAGATAACCTTGAAGATTCTCTAGAACAGAATGAATGCATTTTTGCAAGTTAATATTAAGGTGCTTTGAAAAAATGAGTAAGCAGACTTGTGTCAAACAGGATGTGCTCTGCTATGCTGGTAATAAATCCAAATTAAATTCACCTTGAGGTAAGGTTTCTTAATTTGCTTCTGTTAAACAGAGTACAGTTCAAAATGAGAGAATTTACACAGCTAACAGCATGGTAGAAATCTGTTATTTTGCCTGATTTATACTCGAATGTAATAGCTGTTAAATATGTTGTACAAGCAACTCTCTCTTATTGCCAATATTAGAATTGGTTGAAGAGTAGGACTAATGCAGAGGGGTTAGAATTTATTTTCATGCATCAAAAAATTAAAACGAGAGTTTCAAGTTTTACAGCTCTTTTACTTGAATTAATTTTGGGGGTTTTCTGGCTTTTTTTTTTTTTTTTTTTTTAAGAGCAGATTCATGAATCCTTTTTCCAATAGGAAGTAACTTAGGAAAAGATTATTACTGGACAGGTCCGTGCTTATTGGAACATAGGATTAAGCACTTTCTGTGTAAATTAATGATAAATTCATTAATAGTTTCAGCAGAAAAGCTGTCTTTTTTTTTAAATTCTTCCACTTTTTTTAAGAATGGATTTATTCCAAGTTTCCCCAAAACATTATTCTTGAGAAAGTATACCATCTAGCAAAAAAGTTTCATACAAATTTAATCTGTAATTTTATTATACTGAAATCAGAACAGTCCTATTAGGGGTTAATTCATAAAGAAATCTAATTTTGGGGAAAAAAGTAATCCAAGTAAGGGTTAACCTCCTGCAATTAAACAGAACTTGGTCCGTCTGCACTGTTCTGCTGTACCTTTCATCCATCTGTGCTTTAGCATCTTGCTTTAGTTAAATGTTTGCCATGTTTTGCTTTCTGGTTTTGGTTTTGGGATTAATTTTGATTTTTTTTTCCATCAATAGATTCTGATCAGAGTTTTCAGTCTGAGTGCTCTTGAAACTCAATGGAAAACAAAACCCGCTCCAAATTTTGTGTCTCAGATCCTTAATATAAATTTATCAATAACTTTGCTAAATAGGACTTAATTATCTTTGGCTTTTGAAATGACTTGGATTACCCCCAGAACTAAAACAAAAGAATAATCTACTTGTGTCTCTTGAGCCCACTTGGTCTCTGTTGACTGGCTCTAGTTGCTGTAGTTTTACTTTTACAGGAAGAAGTGCTTACAAGAATAGCAGCACTATGAAACTCAATGAGGCAAAAATATCAGAGAGGTCTGCTCCTCACATAAAATCTCACTTTTTGGGATTATATTGATGACTGATATAATTGACTTGGTTTTTCATTGCAATTAGGCTTCAGCTGAAGAAAAAGTCTCTTCTCCTCATTGATATAGGCTTTGCTGAAGTAGGTCAATTAAATGTTTTCAGTAATTCTCAAATGTTTAGAGATTTTCACCATATAAACTTCATTTGAAAATAGGGTAGGTATAAAGTAATCAGTATATCCTTTAATATCACTGATACTTCTTAACTAAGAAGGATGAAATAATTTTAGAAGCAGTATTTTCACTATTCCAACTGCTGTGGTGATTATTGATCCATAAAAATACAAGGTATGTCTTTTAGAAGGCCCTCATCTTCCTGTGGCTTTGTGTAATACTTCTGAAAATATATTAGTAACTTAATAAAATCACAGACACTAGTGAAGATTGCACGAGTGCCTACTGCATCACTTTTTGTCCTTTACAGCATACCTGTCATGACTGTTGAATGAGGTGTGAGGAATGAGCATTCAAGACAACTGTCTTTGAATTTGAGGACCTACGCTACACAGTGCAATCCAAGAAATACTCTGTGCTTCTGTCAGCCCCAAGCAGCTTGTTAAGCTGCAGTGCTGACATTTAATGATAGCAGAAAAGGTCAGAATAACAAAACAAATAAGCAAAACACGAAAGGTTCATGTCTGATTTCTACAGTCTTAAGTGATCAATAAAGAATCGATAATTTTTCAAGAACAGATTGTGAGGCTCAGCTCAGCACAAAGTTCAAGTTGGAGAAAGAACAAATGATTTTTCTTTCAGAGAAAGGCTTGATATTTTCATATTGCTGTTCATGAATGAAGTTGCTCAGAGAACAGTTTACAGTGTAGCAGCCTATATTTAGTTTATCTGACAGAATAACATATGTAGCAAGCATTTTTTTCTTTAAGGAAAGTTTGCCTTGGTAAATATAATTATGATTAGAAGTTTGCAAATTCATTATGAAGCTGGTCAGAGATAAGCTGTAATTAAATTGAAGGCAGATCAAATTCTAAACACGATGATTCTAGAGATGATTATTTGGTAGCATACCTAAAAATAATGTAAAACATTGTCTGAATTTTTAATTTGCTTTGTATTTCACAGTTTTTCATCTAAGACTGTCTCCGAAAGATTTTAGCATTGAGCAATATTGCAAAAGAAAGAATGTGGCTAAGAAAATTTCATAAACAAATGCCTTTGAGCATTCCAGTGAAAATCTCTTGTAATTCAATGGAATTATAAGCTTTTTGAAAAAGAAATTCTGTCCATTCAAATGTATTCAACCATACAGTCTGATGACATTGCCTATCACAGAGGATCATTGGAATTATTTGCAACAGTCAGGCTTTGTTTTGATGACATTTCAGCCAAAACCACCCAAAAGTAAGGCTAAGGAATATATAAATATTCTATGAGAAAAACCATTAAGCTGTTGTTAATTTTAGTTCTTTCACTGTGAAGAGCAGGAATTTTTTTTTTTTTTTTTTTTTTTTTTTTTTTGTCAGGATCATATTAATTTTTTTCTTCCTGACCTCATGAAGATACACCCAGCTGGGCTAAATTATTTGCCTCAAGATATGGAAATCCATAGACATTAAATGAGGACCTCTTTGCACTGTAGGTTTTGAATTCCCTAAATGGATGTTTCCTGTTAAGCACGATTGGTCTGTAGCAGAAGGATAATTTCAGCACAGATAAAAACCTGCATGCTTCTAAAAAAGGTGGAACAGAGGGGCTTTCTCTTCTGGAAACTAAGTACGTCATTCACCTTTCAGGTGTTGATAATATGTGAGAGAGGCCCTCGAATTCAGAGGGGATAAAACACTGACCTGAAACACTAAATGGGCAAAAGAGTAGTAAGCAGCTCATTTCTATATTCAGAAAAGCCAGAGTGTGTCTAGTTCTCTTGGGATGTGCAAACTCTTATCTGAAGGACCTGGAGAAGAAGGTGGGAGAAGATAGCAAGAAGAAGGTGGTCAGCTTTATTTGGGTCTGTGGCTGGAAACCGGGACACGGGGTGAGGGGAATAAGGACCATTGGAAACTTATGGTTCTGAAAAGAATGTATTTTCTCTTTGATTACCTTTTCCTCAGGGAGAGGGTAAGTTCGATCTAAGCTCTCTAAGCTTGCTGAACGTCACCAGCAGAACTACCTAGCATGTATTGTAGGGGGGAAGAAAACACACTCAGGTATAATATATTCTCTTTTAATTATTTGGAGCTTTAGGAAATATTTTTGTCATTCCCATGTCCAAGAAAGTAGACATTTTCCACTGTTTTTACTTTCCAATAATTCTAGTTCAGTCTGTTTCTATATCTTTGATCCCATAACTCTATAACCCACATCTGCTTTTTTTTTGTTTTTTTTTTTTTTAATTTCTTCCCCCCATACACAAAATCACTACGTATCTTGAAGAAAAAATAAAGCTTCGGAATTTTCTAGTCTAGGGAAAATAAGTATTGTAAAACTAGTTATTGCAAATGCTTTGCCTGTTTCGAAACAAAAGTCACTTTTACCTTTTTCCTGTGTCAGTAAGACTGGTAAGTAACTCTTTTGCTACTTCTTCCATCAGAGAAGACAGCAATTTCTACATAAATTACTGCACTTTAAATATTGAAAACACCTTTTACAAACGTTAATACATTTAAGCACAGTAATCTGCCTTTTGACAAGGTCTCCCAAAACATAGCTCTCAGTAAATTAGAGATAGGGATTAGATATATGGACTGTTAGGTGGATGAGAAATTAGTTGGATAGTCACATCCAGAGGGTAGTGACCAATGGTTCAATGCCCAGAGGAAGATCAGTGATTAGAAGTGTCACTCAAGGGTACACCTCAGGATACATATTGTTTAACACCTTTATCAATGACATGGACAGCGTGATTGAGTCCACCTTCAGGAAGTTTGCAGATAACATCAAGTTGAGTGGTGGGGCCCATGTGCCTAAGGGATGGGATGTTATCCAGAGGGACATGGACAAAGTTGAGAAATGGGCTCATCAGAACCGCATGAGGTTCAGTAAGACCCAGCGCAAGGCCCTGCATCTGGGTCAGGGCAACCCCCAGTATCAATGCAAGCTGGGGATATAGTGATTGAGAGCAGCCCTGTGGGAGATTTAGGGGCACTTAAGAACTAGTCACGAACAAGCAGTGTATGTT
Organism: Psilopsiagon aymara; assembly: GCA_024733675.1. Classification (NCBI taxonomy): domain Eukaryota; kingdom Metazoa; phylum Chordata; class Aves; order Psittaciformes; family Psittacidae; genus Psilopsiagon; species Psilopsiagon aymara. The sequence continues at coordinate 16,895 of JANRGW010045537.1, read as the reverse complement.
CACAGCCCAGAAAGAAAACTGTATCCTGGGCTGCATCAAAAGAAGCATGGCCAGCAGGTCAAAGGAGGAGATTCTGTCCCTATGCTCTGCTGTAATGGGACCCCACCTGCAGTACTGCATTCAGCTCTGGATTCCTCAGTACAGGAAAGACATGGACCTGTAGGAGCAGGTCCAAAGGATGGCACAAAAATGATCAGATGGATGGGGCACTTGTCCTATGAGGAAAGGCTAAGAGAATTGGAGTTGTTCAGCCTGGAGAAGAGAAGGCTCTAGAGAGACATTTTGTGGCCTTTCAGTACTTAAAGGGTGTTTATAAGAAAGATTGGGACAGACTTTTTAATAGGGCCTGCTGCAATAAGACAAGAGGTAAAGAATGGTTTTAAACTAAAAGAGGGTAAATTTAGACTAGGTGTAAGGAATGACATTTTGTATTGTGAGGGTGGTGAAACACTGGAACAGGTTTCCCAAAGTGTCAGTAGAAATATTTTAGGTTGGGTGGGTGGGTGGATGTCTGAGTAACCTGATCAAGCTGAAGATGCCCCCACTCATTGCTAGGCAGGGGTGGATTCAGATGATCTTTAAATGAGCCTTCTCACTTGAACTATTCTATGATTTGGAGATTCTGTGATTATTGTAACAATTAAAGCTGTACAACTGGGAAGGAGGGAAACTGAGGACTATGGTTTGCTCCTGCCTGGCTGGTAAGTAGGTGTTATATTTCACAGAATAAAAAACTGTAATCTCATGTGATGGGCAAATCTTGTGACTGTCATCCAGATAGCTGTGGATTGCCCACATTTATGTTTGTTATTGACTCGCAACTCAGTAGTTGTGTCTGCATAGATGACACTGCAGGATACAGCTTCAGAAATTCCTCTTAAGCTTTTCACTTCTTTTTCTTCCTTTTCACATCTTTGATAGAAGTGAAGATTCTTGGACAGGATATCTGTCTCTCATGCTACCAAAGAAAACAAGAATGAGAGAAATGCTATGTATACAAAATTATTTTCTGGATGACAGTAGTGATTTAAATAGTGTCCATAACACTGCATACTTGTACGCTGTATTTGTAGGTTATTAGCAGAAATTAAGTTCCAACTTGCTGACACCTAATTCATCAGGATCCTTCCTGATGAAATGCATATTTCCAGGTGGAGAATGAAATATTTTCTGCTTATGAAATTAAACAAGTACTATCAAGGCTCCTGTAGAACACATTACACTTAAATTATGTGCATGACTTTATAATTCATGCAGCAGACCTGTTACAGAATATGGCAAAGTAAATTGCTTCCAAAATAATTCAGTAGCCTTTAGTTTATTGGAATAATTTTGTAAATTTAACAGTAAAATTTACAGGCATACTGTTGTTTATGCAATAGCAGGCTTAGAGAGAGTTAAGAATGAAGGAAGGACAATCTTTTGAAACAAATTGCTGGCTCACAATATTAAATCTGAGTCATGGGTTCAGCAGTAGCAGTCATTTTTTCGCCTTCTTGGTTGCTGGTGCTGTGCTGTGTTTTTGATTTTCGGCCAGGGTACAGCGCTGATAACACCGTTGTTTTCAGTTACTGCTTAGTAATGTTTGGTCTGACCAAGGATTTTCTGAGTCTCATGCTCTGCCAGGGAGGAGGTGAAGCCAGGAGGAAGCAGAGACAGGACACATGACCCAAACTGACCAAAGAGGTATTCCATACCACAGCACATCATGCTTAGGATATAAACTGAGGGCACTTACCTGAAAGGGCTAGATCACTGCTTGGGTCGGGATGGGTACCGGTTGGTGGATGGTGAACGGTTTTGTTCTCTTCCCTTGTTATTTCCCTTTTTATTATTATTTGTGGTAGCAGTAGTGGTTTGTGTGGAGTGTGGGAGAGGAAGGGTGGGGAGTAAGCAAATGGCTGTGTGGTATTTGAGTTGCCAGATGGGCTTAAATCATGACAACTAAAAAAAAAAAAAAAAAAGATCACTCTGCAAATAGCCTCAGAATTACATGATATATATAACCCTCAACTAAAATTGACATCTTTGCTAAAAGATTCATTCAGTGCTTCAGTAATAGAATTTTGACTCTAAGCCGTATTTAATGTTTCATGGCAGGATTCTTGGATAAAAGTATTTTTTATTTAATTTATCCATGATCTTTGAAACTCCTGCTGTATTTAGAAATCTCTGTCATCAAATCTGTTTAAAACTTGATTACTGCTTTCCTACTATTAGACAAACCGTAAAATAGCCTTTCTAGAATATTAATTTCAAAAATTATGTTGAATAAATTTGATATCATATGTTAGTGGAAAAAATGCTGTCAGTAAACATTCATAATAAATGCAAGATTTACATTTTTTTTAAGCACAAAATAAAAACTAGGGTTTGGATATTTTTATTCTGTTTCAAGCATTTTCAGGAATTTTTTTTCTTATTTTTCAACCCATCCTAGGATACATACCACAAATACTCATAGAGACTGGATTTCGCTGACACAATTACCAAGTTCAATTAGAAATGCAGACTAATTCTGATTTAAACTGAAATTGCCTCAGAGCACAGCGTAAGATGTATTTACTATGAGATAGAGGAAAAAGAATAAAAAAATCAAATAAACTTTTAAAATGGATACCACAATTAAGTAAATTAGTGAATGGAATCTTTAAGAAGATAATGGATAGCATGAGAAAAGTTGCAGCTGTTAGCTCACCCTAATGACAATACTGCCTCCTTAGCCACACAAACAAAACATTGGAAAGATGTTTTTTATCACTGTTTTCCCTCACCATTTCCAAAAAGTCTCAGTTAAACCTACACTGCTTAACAGTGTTTAAAATCCATTTAGACTAGCCTTCCTTTTATACAAGAAACTCTAAGGCCTTCTATAAATAAAGCAACTGATAATTTGCTAATGCAGCATGGCCCCAGTAGGTATATTTGCATATATTATTATTAAGTGGGAAGAAAATGTTATTGAGGTGATGAAATATTGGCTTGCTTTATATAACAAACTGGCACAACAGTTAACTCTGGCAAATCTTCAGCTTGCACTGGCAGAGGCTTGATACACTTGCAGAAGCCTACACCCTGCCTAAGCACAGTGGGGCATTTCCCATCCACTTTCCCATATGACACCTGCTATTTGAACACTGAGCTTAAATTCAGGGGAGTGAGAGTCAGGACCCTTAGCTCAAAGTTGCAGAATTAAGAACACTGAGAAATCCAAAATTTGTGTGAAACACAAAAGGTTTAAATAAAATGTGCAACTAATTCTAAATCTAGAAAATTGATCTCCCTTCCCCAGTGCAGTAAAGTCTTAGTAAACAAAACAGTAGTATTTTTCCTTCACTCCTATTGTGCCAGAGTGATCCTAAATTTAAGGTAGAAGAGGCTAAATAGTGATTAGAATCTTTCATTATAATTAACAGCTGTTACCATCCTCAACAAAACAGAATAGCTATGTTTATAACAATGTCAGCATTCACTGAATCACACTGAAGTGGTAAACTGATTCAAATAACCTCTTTTTCAGAAAGGGGTGCAAACAATACTATGAATATACAAATTAGATTTGTTCAGTTAGCATCCATATTTGTTTTCACAGCACTTATAGATGCCATATTGTTTGTATTATGTCAATTGGCAGTGTTTTACCTACTTACAGTAGCAGGCTGAACAAATAAACAGTATTTCCAACTGACTACATTGCAAAAGGATAGATGACTAGAATAATTTCTAACAGGGCAAAATGCAATAGTCATAAAGTTTCCAGGATTCAGGTGCTTGCATTTAGAAAAGAAGGCACAGTGCACTTTCAAATATAAGCAGGCAATGCCTTCCTTGAATTTTTTTTGTGAAAACAGTGTTATAATGAGGTCTCCTTATTTCACTTATGCTACTATAAATGATGGTATCCATAAATATGTTATCTTTATTAGTACCCAATGGAAGAACAGAAAATGCCAATAAAAGGCATCCAGTAAGGGAATACACCTAATAGCAGATTGAAGGGCAATTCCAGCTTCTTTTTGATATGGCACTTAGAGTACCCCCCTTTGGAAAAGAAGTTAAACCTACAAACCTGACAAGTCTGCAGCATATTCCTCATTGGCGGGGAGAGATAGGGTTAGGGTTAGGATTAGGGTGAAGTGTTTGCAACTTCTTCTTGATGTGTCAGTGGCCAATGACATCTTCTCCCAAACAAAATGATGTCAAGTGTACCCCCTCTTAGCAAGTTAGTGAAAATTTTGGTGCTGTTGTGCTTGTGGACCTTGCAATTGTCAGTTGACCCTGTTTTCCATTCTGTTCTAACTGGCCGCAAGTCTGATTAAAGTCAAGAAATAACAGTATTAAAAATGTGTTTCAACAGCATATGACTGTATAGCTGTTCAATGAACTCTGTTATTAAAGCCTCTTTCCCAGTTCATAATTTAGCAGTAGTGGTGACAGCTGTTTGCAGCCATAGTCTCTGGTGATTTATTTCAGCTCACCTTGATTTTGAGAGCTACTCAGACTTTTTTTCACATACACTTGACAGAGTTCCTACTGACAGTAAGAGTCTTACCAATCTGAAAGGCCAAAAGGTGATTAACTTTCTTCCTTGGAAGGTATGTTATTTAAAGTCACATCCAACTGAAGCATCTGGCAACAGCCTTTCAGGGAAGGTGGTGTACACACTGATCACACATTAGTTTGGGAGTTAGAAGTTCTGAGCCAAATTGTCCTGGAAATGCCAAAATATCAAAAATATCTTGGGTGTCATTCTAACCTTCAAGGCAACATTATAATCTTCTGGGTCTCACAGCTACATGAGAGTTGGAGTCACATGCTAATTTACCCTACTCCAAGAGATAGCAGAACAAATAATGGCACTGGAGACTCGGGAGTATCATTGTAGATATTATATAGCTTTTATGACCTGTATGGGGCTAGCCATACAGCAAGTCGGATACAGCAAGTCAAATATGCTTGTAGTCTATCATGGATTAGGTTTTATGTACCCATGCTGTTTTAACCCTTTGGTGATGCACCAGATATGATTATTGCTACTTAAAAGGTCAGAATCATCAAAAAGCACAACTAAAGTTCTAAGAGGATGAGGAGGCTTTCTTTTCTTTCTAAGACCCAGTTGCATTGTGGATACTTCGACTTGAGCATTAAACACATCATAGTTTATAGAGATTCCGTCTACATGAAATATATATATATTTTAGAGCGGTATATAAATTAATACATAATGACTGGTTTAATCAAGGCAGTTTTAGTTTGTAGTTTAAAAGAAAAAACTTCTTTTTAAAGAAAAAAACAAAGAAAGATCAATGTCCTGTTTCCTTCAACAAAAAAATGCATACTAGTATAGCACCATGTCAAGAGAAAGAGATAAGAAAGAAGACTGGTAATATGAGCTAAACCTGGAGCTGTTTTACAGGACGCAAAAGTGGAGCAGGAGAAGAAGATTTAAGAACATAATTCAATTTCATCAAAGTAAATAACTTTTTCAACTAAAGAGAGAGTTAATTCGCAAAAGGTTTAGAGGTCATCACATACAAATAATTAGAACTGAAATAGAAGGTAGTATAATCCAACAGCTGCAAAATTTAAGTACACTTTGGCTTTGAAAGATTAGTATTTACTGTCTATATATTCAACTAAATTGTCACATAAGTTGAAAGCTAAAGGGTAAAGCGCAAAGCTCTCTGTGATGCATGGCGGTGAGCACTGTTCCCAGATTTTGCAAATTGACTTAGTGTATGCACCTCCCTGCGAAAGAGATGGACATCTACAAAAGTTGGATGAGAACTGCTGTACATATCCCAAATTTGAGAGAGACAATTTAAATGCTTTTCTGTGGAGTCATAGCTACATTTCAGTCACACAGTTATGTTCCTTTGATGAAGTCTGATACTGTCAGGGCCTTTGAATGTGTAGATGCAAAACACATAAACCTTGAGACTTCTCACTGGAAACAAATGAAAATTTAACATAAGCTAGAATTATTATTATTAAAAGAAAACAAGCAAACAAATCAAACAAACAAAACTTCTCCCAATTTTTAGAGCAGCAGAGTATACCAGGGCTCCTAGAAAGATTCCTCTGCTTTTTTTCAGCTCAATTCTTCAGAAGAGGTAATACCACTCTTAAAAACTGTGTTTCATGATTCTGCCATTCGTATCTTTCTCTTTGGTGTGCTGTCGTATATAGGAACATAAGGAAAAATGTTTGAAATGGAAATGTAAAAAGATTATTTTGTGGTTTACTATTTTATGTAAGGAAATTACTATTGCCTTAGGAATTAAAAGATTAAATTTTTCAATATTCAAACTTTTAATAAGGGCACATTTTTTTCTTTTCTGATCCACACTGTGAATCTCTAGGAATGAAAATATGAGATACTTCAATATTAAAACTTTTCATATGGCACATTTTTATGACCTGCACTATGAATCTTTTATACAGAAGAGGGAAAATTGATCCAAAGATGAATCAATAAAAGAATTGTTAATATTTCATTAGGTATTGTCCAATTCTTTTGAGATTTTCTGAGATAATAGTTGTAGGAATTTGCTCATAATAGTAATTACAGGGGGGATGAAACTAGATGACCTTAAGGTCCTTTCCAACCCTAACTATTCTGTGTGTCGATGATTCTAATTACGAAGAATCATTTGTCAGAAACTCCTTGATTTAGACAAATACTGATGGCAAACACTGCTGAATTTTGAGGGAGAGGACAGGTAGATACTTGGAATTTATTTTTTTCTTAATAGCTTCTAATTGAAAGACAGGTTTTGATTAACTATATGCTTTGAGCTATTGAGAAAGAGGTTCTACTAATCTTATGCAAACATCATCTGCTGTTTGTTTTCTTGCTTTGCTGTTTCCTCGATAATTCTGACAGCATAGGGCATTTCACGGAACATAACGGTTTTAAAACCTCTAAATTCTTTTTAGGTATTTTTCTCAGGTTATACTTGGTTAAATCTTACACATTTATGTTGATCAAATTAGAATGGCACATGCCTATGTCTGCATACAATAGACATATTTTGCTAACAGTAACAAAAATCTGTTGTAAAGTAGTTGCCTGGCTTGGTTATTTAATGGTAGCTGACAATAGTCAGGTTCCAAAATGCCATTTGAAAGTTGTTAAACTATCTAAGTAGCTAAATGGCTTCATAATAACGAGAAGATCTTGGAAGTTATATTCATTAGTTCCAATAGTGGAATGGTCATCAATGTGATGGAAAGGTACCTGAAGAAGTGCCTGCCTGGAGGCAAATTCTCTCTAGGGCAGTCTGTAGACTCAGTATTCTAACGAACACCTTCAAAGGCTTCCATGAGACCAGGGTTAGATGTTATCAAAATTGTCTTGAAATTACTTTTATTTTCTTTTTCTTATGTCTCTTGTAAGCCTATTATATTTTAGCTAGTGTCAAGGAAAAGAAAAAAAATATACCAAAATTTCATTTATTTCCTTACTGCATGGAATGATTAAGTATACACATCATCCGTTTATTTCTGTGTACATGGCTTCTCAGTTCAAATAGTCAACATGAAGACAACAGGCCTACAGTTCACTTGCAGTCTGAATAATCAGAAAACATTCTGTATTGGAACATATTGCTGAATAAATTAATCTGAGTTCCCTTCCATTTCTTGATTGTCAGCTGTCTGCAAAAATGATTGCTTAATTTGCATATTAACATAAAGGTATAGATGGATGCTGTCGTCTGCTTTATTGTGATTATCAGGCCTTGGGATACACACACACCTGCATATTGTAGAAATAAATGAATTAATGCCTTGAAGTCTCCCTCTAAATCTGTGTATTAAAATACTCAGGAGTAATACTGTCCCACTGTTTTTCATGGTTGTTTATAATGCATTTGGAGAATCCAGGGAGAACTAGAGATTCTTTGAAAAAATAAATAATTAATTATGTAAATTATTGCTCTAAGGACCAGCAATACGAAGTTATCAGAGTCACCTCTTAACAGGTAACAGATTTTGAGCATATTTTAAAACTTATTTGCACCAACATACTGCAATAAATTTAGTAATTATGTTAATCTCATCAATTTAGCAAGATGAATAGATCCATCAACTATAATTGGCATGCCTAGAAATTTTTCTATTGGCAATAAAACACAGTTTGATGAGTAACTTCTGTAATTTTCATTCAGCTATCAATCAGGGGAATATAGTGTAAATTGTCCTTTCTTAAGTCAAGTCATTGGCATTTTTGCTTTGTAAAAGCAGTTTCATCTGATCTGACTGGGCAGATGTTTCCACCCCTGAGGATTCTGTAGGAGTCAACAAAGCTTCACACAATTTTATAGTCATTTGACACAACACTGCAGTAAGTATGTGCTGCAGCAGCTCTTATCTTTTCTGAAATATTAAAACAATTGTGTAAAAATGCCAGAACACAACTGGCAAAGAGGAAGAAATTTTCACTTTTCTTTCCTCAATAGAGATTTGTTGCTGACTTAAAATCGTAAATCTTTTCTGATTTCTTAAAGAAAATAGTTCTCATTTTTTCATGGCTTTTAACTTCTGTGCCAAAAGTGAGCATAGGGTAGATGAAAACGAAAAACAGATGCATATTTCACTTTTCCTATTTATTTATTCTCTTGGCAAAATTATTGAATGCATTCATTGTTAAGATGTTAAATCTTCAGAAAATCTGGCTGGATAAAGAGCCTTCAAGTGTTCTTCATTTCTAGGGTGGCAAGACAGATGGGGAGGATTGAAGAGGAAGGAAGGAAGGAGGTAGAAGTTACCCAAGGCAAGATTATAAGTTATAAACTAAAGTATTTATTTGAGGTAAGACTGATATATGCTGTAGTGATTACATTTTTTATTGTCCACTTTTTGCAAATTATATAATGAAAAAGCAGATGCAAATGTCATCAATGTTGCTAATTAATAAATAAGAAAAAAAAAAAAAAAAAAAAGCTTTTATCTGGAGAACCCACAGATAAGATGTAAGAAGAGATCTGACCATAGATAAAAAAAACACAAGATATTTTGTTGCTAGAGAAATCTTGGAAAGTTAATGCATTCATTTACTTGTTATGGTAGCTAATGCCTCCTGCTATTAAGAATTTGGACTCAAATGTAAATGTAAAATTATTGCTTCAGAGTGCAATAATTTTCTGCAGACCATGGTACAATCATACAAGTTAAATGCTGTGCTGTGTTTTAGCAATATAATGCTATGCAGAAATTTTAAGAATGTTAAACATATGGTTATAATAAAGTATTTTAAATTTTACAAATCACAAAAATAACTTTGAAACACATTTTACAGCTGTGCTTGCATAATTTGGAACATACATATATATCCTTCATTATCCTTACTAAGAGAAACATTTTACATAAATACTGTTAGTTTTCCCTAAAATTCTAAGGTATGGAAAATCATGAAGAAACAGGCCAAGTATTTTGTCTTAGTTGCTACGGGAAATCCTTAAAATTATGTCTGGTAGGGAAGTTGTCTGGTAAGCTTTTGCTTTGTAGTCAAATTTCCTTACTGGAAATTAAAGTTTAGATGCTGATTCATGTTCTAAGTACCACTGATGAGTGTCTCTCACACAACCACAAAAACATTAGCTTCATTGCCATATTTCCTTCAATATTGCATTATCTCCATTTAGAGGGACTTAAGAGTCCAAGAAACACAGGAAGATGCCATCAGATAATTATAGCATCCTGCCTTTTCAGGAGAAAACTAACACTTTGGTATTCTATTTGCCCTGTTAGCCTTCAGATCTGAAATAGATCCTTGAAACACAGTATTAACACTGGCTGCTTCAGAGATTCCTTGTCCGTATTCTCATGACTTAATAAATCTGCTTTTCAGGAGCTAGGACAATTTTGAGGGCTCTATTGCAGAATACTTGATATGAGTCCTATGATTTATCTGCTTTGAGACTCCAGTACAAGCTGTATATTCTCAGTAATTCATAACAGTAACAGTGGAAAGATATTAGAAGATAGAAAATCAGTAAATTTTTGGTATAGCTAATATGACCTCAGTCTGTCCTGTTAGTCAGGTTAGTGAATGCCTGAAAAACAGAACTTTAAAACTTAGAAATGTATTTTATTTTCCCCTGATGGAGAAACAGGGCAATCAGACACTGTTAGCACTGAAGAGGAGGAACCAAAGAGGCCAAACAAGTCTTCTTCCTTCAATTATGGAGAACCCTATAGCTACTTTCAGTCCCCCTAGGTGCTACTCCTAGCCTGACCTTTCCTTCTAACTCCTAAATTGAAGGTCTTAAAAATACTTGGACTCAGAATTAAGCCCTTTTGGAATAATTGCCATCACCAACAATTATTTTTTTTAGCAAACAGAACCATCTACCCCTTCAGGTGCTTAGCCACACACAAGTATTGCTAAAATAAGTATGCTGTCCTGGATCCAGCTGTAACAATTATTTTTGTTCTTAGACCCTCATGCTCTGCCAGAGAAGAGGGGCACAGGAAGCCAGGATGAAGCAGAGATAGGACAACTGACCCAAACTAGCCAAAGGGGTATTCCATACCACAGCACATCATGTCCAGTATATAAACTGGGGGGAGTCACTTGGAAGGCCCTGATCGCTGCTCAGGTAGGGCTGGGTACTTTTTGGTGGGTGGTGAGCAATTGTATTGTGTATCACTTGTGTTTATTGCCAGGTTCTTTTTCCCTTCCCTTTTTAGTTTTATTTTCCCTCCTCTTGTTATTTCCCTTATCATTATGCTTATTAGTGGTAGTAGTAGTAGTTTTGCATTATACTTTAGTTACTGTACTGCTCTTACCTCAACCCATAGAGCTTATATTCTTTTGGTTCTCCTCCCTATCTGCCAGGAGCCAGGAGAAGGAAGGGAGAAGTGAGCGAGCAGTTGCTTGGTGCTGAGTTGCCAGCTGGGCTGAAACCACGACATGTGCAGAGTTCATTTCTTGATGTGTTTTGTGCTAAATAGAAGTTCCTTGTAGTGAGTCCAGCAGCATCTGGACCTTGATAATCAATTATTCTATCTTTTTTAATCTATTAGACCTTTCTAATGCAGTCATCCTTGTTTTCCTTATTTCTAAATTGTAGTCTGGGAAGCCAACAGCAATACAATTTGAACTTTATGGATGTTCTCTGAATAACTGATCACTGGAAACTGACCATTGAATGCTGACGTCACTCTTGTTCATGTGTAACTATACGTGAACATATTATAGAACGTGTGGATATTTGCATATACAACTATATATGCGTACATCATATTTATATTCACACACACACTCATACATCAATTTATGATTTTCCACTATTCAGCACTTGTGAAAGAGCATACATAGAACAATCTATATCCCAAATTTGAAATTCAGTCCAATTAACTATTGAGCTTTTATTTTCTGTACTATATTCCTTATTTGATTCATTATACCTATTCAGATTTATTAAGAAACTCTTGTCTGGCAGGACAGTATAACAGTAGCCTATACCTTTTTATGAAATGAAATCTGTAACTATACAAGTAGGTAAAGTAAATTCCAGTAGCTAAAAATAGTAATCTTGGTGTCTGCAGAATTCAGTTCACAGTTCAGGGTGCAGGACCTGAATTTGGTTTCTAAGAAAATCACATTAGAGAAACTAGTATGACTAATGATAATTATAAAGAGTACAATATAAACCCTCTGCAGTACACTAAATAATGCAATATAGAAAGGTTTATGATAAATGCAAAGGTTTTATACAATACTGGGTAGATTGAGATCCCTGCACATTATAATATTATGTATTCAGAAGAAAAGTGGCTAGATGTACATGGACCTTGTCTCAGGCAGCTGAGCTTGATGTGTGGGACCATGCATGCTAAATCTATATCCAAATCTTATATCTTCATATATAATTAAGTCTGTCCATGTGGCAAGTGATGTGCTATTCCCTTCCCTCTTTTGTCTTCACAAAAAGTTGCTGGCAACTCTTTCTGATGATCTTTCGAAAGATTAAGTGATCAAAGCAATTTAAATAATAAACATGTGCTGGGGCAAAAGAAATTAGTCTGCAAGTTTGGATTTGACAAGGACTTAACTTATGAGACTTCTGTACAGATCTGTCTAAAGCACTTTGCAAAGTAATTTTCTTGATGTCTGCGAGCTAAAGCAGTCTTTTGTTTACAACAATGTAGAATACCTATAAAAGCATGCTTTGTGACATATGTGATTACATACTATATTCTGGAAAGTCTAGTAGCCATGTAACTGTTTCATTCCAAATTTTCTAGAAACAGATGTGTGGAAAGGGGTACTGCTGGAATCTAGGCATTAATCCAGAGGCAGACTGTAATATCTTGCACCCTAAGGTGGCAGAGCATGAGCACCGAATCGGCTCACATGTATGATGTTCCTTGGTTCTGATTGGCCATTGCAGCCTTCAGGCTGCTCTTTTATATATATTGCCTTACGCTGGTAGCTGTGGATCTCAGGCAGGAGAAATATGCTGACTGTGCTGTTAGTAACTGCTCCAAAGCAGAGATAGCATGCCATAAACCTTTTTTTTTTTTGACTCCCCTAATCACATGCTCTGGTTCCTCTGTACAGAAAGTAATTTTCTTTTAGGTTTTTTCTGATTTGTCTGAAAGAAGAACCTTTTAGCTCTTCAGATGTCTCAAGGATTTTGATGATTGATATAATAGAACATTTTTATAAGGAAGTTTTGTTCTCTTACACTGCTTTACTGCAGAAAGACTACTCTAAAATTTCTCTTGCCACTGGAGTAAAACCACTATCGTAAGTCAGATAGCTTTTAAAACGTATTTTATGCTTACAGGCTTCACCCTTGAAGTGAAAACATTGCTAAAGTGAATTAATTAAATGTGTTGTGGGTTCCTCCTACTTCTTTTTAAATTTTTATTGTTTTGGTCCACTTTTGTAAACTGTCATTATTTGAAAGGTTTCTAGAAAAGAAGACCAGGTGTTTTACGTATTTTGATAAATGTGCCTTGTCACTTATACGCTTGAAGTTATGTTGGGCCAAAGAATTTCAGTAAAACTTCAGTGACTAAGAAGATTTTTGTCTAGGACTGTTCACCTACTGCTGATGTCAATGTTGTCCACATTTACTATTATAATTTACAGTTAGAATTAATTAAAGTTTAATCTAGCCTTAAGCACTACCAGATACATGATTAAAAAATTACTAGCTATGCCTGAAAGTGAGAAGAAAAAAACCCCAAACATTCTCCTTTCCCAAAAAATGTCAAGCAACCTTGTCTTGAACATCCACCATGATTCCCCAAAAGACTTTTCATATTACAAAAATGTCACAAAAAGGTCTGTTTCAGCTGTTCTAAGAGAGAGATTATTTCTTCTTTTTTTTTTTCTTTTTTTTTTTTTTTTTTTTAGTATTATGCAGAAAAGTATGCTAGGAGACAGTATTCCAGAAAATACTCTCTAAAAATTGCATTTCATTAAACAGTTCTATTTGAAAGTTATTTTTGCTTTATTCAGTTTTTGCATGCCAGTCAGTTTAGTTGCAGTCCAAGCCCATTTCAATCTCTTCCTCTTTCCATTATATCTGGCTTAAAAGCAGTGAACTGTGTCTAGTTTCTCCTTCATTCCACCAAGAATCAAATTCTAAGGTGCTTTTATTTTTCCTCCATTTTCTCTGTGGAACTGTGACTCCTTTCAATGAAAGCAGAACTAATCTATGAGCTTCTTTCAGTTTCTTTGCAGCACAGATCATGTTTTTCTAAACCTACAAATCTAGCAGGCTTAGAAAGTATGTTATAAGCCACATTTTCTCCCTGTGGAATTAGGACTTAATAAAAACATTTCTGCTCAGAGCAAAATTAGTACAATAGCTTGAAGGTGAGAAAACTTAATCCTGTCAAATTAAGCTTCATGAATAATACACTATGTCCAATTTCATGTTTATCCCATTATTAATGACAGAAAGTGTCCATATACCATCCATGCTTTTTAATAACAATTTTCTCGTACTTGTAGAAAAAAATATAATGATGATACCTCCATAGTGTAGTTATGCTTTCTTCTTATTTGAAATTTGAATCTTAAAATACTGTAGATATCCATATTATTATTGTAGACATCTTTCTTCTTTTTTCTGGAACATCTTAGATGTTTGTTTAAATATATGAAAAATATTACAAATCCAAGAGAATTAATAAGATTTTTTTTAACCTTATTACATGTGAATATTTCATAAAGTAGCACAATATTAAAAAAGGTGACTTACAGAAGTTTTAAAACATTCAAGACTCACAGATTTAAGGTTTTAAATTGGTACAAATAGTATTAGAATTGTCTAGACACAGTGTTGCAGATACTCAGCAATACTGTGTCCCAAACAGACTCATAGCAGAACAAGAGCAGTAGTCCGAGTGGGTACCAGCTTTCTGATGCTCAAACTTAAAGATATGTCTTAGTCAGCAAGTGTATGAGATATTGTCAAGCTAATTTCAGAATTGTCTTTGCTTAAGGCTTGAAAGGCAGTCTTATACTTGTTGGCAAGTGTTTTATGTTGGTAGTGATAGGGCATTGTGTAAAAATGATGAAAAACGATTTCAATTAAATCACAAAAAATGCTGAAGAAGCTAAATCCAATAGTAAAGACAACATTCACCACTGAAAATAAAATGAAATAAACTTATTAAAGCGTGGCAAAAGCATCTTAGATAGATTTTTGATAGAAAGATTTCACCTGAAACCAACTTTGCTTGTTCCTTGTTTCCTAATATTGTGTCATTTTTATCCATCCAAATGTCATGTTACTGATTCTTTTAAGATTCCCATGTAATACAGATGCTGTATTGCTATTGTGTTTCTAATTACAGAATTCTAGCACAATTGCAGTATATCTAATTTGTTGAATGAAAAAGTAAACAGATAGTCTTTGGCTGTGTAGATACATTTGCCCTATAGCTTTAGAGTACTTTGGACTGGTAGAGATCTGTTGTCTTAAGCATCTCTCAGTTATGTTGTGATTATCACTGAATAGCCTTTCCCAAACACTGAATAACAAGTTAAAAAATCCATGCTAAAACGGATTAGAGCTGGGGACACAATATATTGTTTGAGAGGCTTCACTAATGAATTCATAATCCAACCACCCCTAGGAAAATGTTGAAAATATCCCTCTGTTTATGGAGGAACTATGTGCCCTCAATTCTCTTCAGATTATGCTAATTCTACACAAGTATACCTATTTTAAACCCCCCCTCAACAAGATGGCAAGTCCTTTTGCAAAGTCATTCTTGCCTGGCTTGGAGTAATATATCCTCTACCCGTTCAGTAGTCTTCACTCTTCTAAGAATGCCTTTAGGTCACTGAAGCACAAATCCTCCCTTTTACACAAGCCATATATGAGGTGTTGGATAAGTTTCTTTTTTCTTGAAACTTTCCACTTACTGGCAGAGCTGATAAGGCAACCACCTGACCCCCATGTCTTTGACTCTCATCCACAAAGATCTGCAGTCCCTCCTGACATGCTTTGGGTATCCGTATCAGTTTTGCTAGTGTTCATGTAAAAAAGCAGTAAAGGGTAACAATCCAAAGAGCAGATAAAGTCTGGCAGAGCCCTTACCATACTGTAAATCCTGATCCCGGTCTGCCACAAATTTCCTGAGACAGGCTGGTTTAATAGGTTGATGCCTGAGACTCTTGCAAGAGTTTTTTGAAAGCTTGGGTACAATAGTAATTATCAGAAATACAGACTGGCAGAAACTGCTAGCAGTTTAAATGGTTTCCAAGTACAGCTTCAAACAAGACAGCAGTTAACAGTGAAAATATTAACATTGCAATAATAATGGTTTATATTCTGTAGAAAAAATGGAGGAAGACTGAGTTTAAGACAATTCAAGCTCTCGAGGTGTTTTGCTTTATTATATACTACCTAAGATCTCTGATTTTTTTTTTCATGGTTGATTAGATTGGGTATCACTGTACATTTCTTGATAAAGGAAGAAGAGCTAAAAGGGCCTGAGAGAAAGACGTTATGAGAGGACAGTTTACTCTCCAGATGTAAATAAGAGTTATAGTGCATTTTAAATCTGTAGGCCTTTACACCATGTATCTGTAGAACATGTGTGTGGTAGGTGAGGACCCTTCAGTGGTGGGAGAATGACGACAATCAATATGATCATGCATCAAACTCATTTATTGCATCTGAGGGCTTCACTTATAAATCCTTAGGGTTCATTATGCATGCTAGTCAAGATATGATTGGTCACATTCAAACTATTACCAACATACAATTAGCTAAGCATAATGTTTCATTTGCCAAACCCCTCCCTCTTGCAGTTTGCACCTCTGTTTTTTGCTTCCTAATAGGGGCTCTTTGGTACTTTCCCCACTGCTCAAGGTTGAGCCATCCTTGTCGGTGATGGGCTCCTCGTGGTCATGATGCCGTGGTTTCCAGCCGTTGCCACTGTCCATGGCCCTGCTCAAACACCCATTCCCCAACACATGTGTGTTCTCAAAGAGGTGGGTAGATTGAGGAATATTGCCAAACCTATTCCTTCAAAGCACTTCTGGTCAGAAGGAGTTGTTGATTATTCTTTTTGAACTGGGTTTTTTTTGTTCTTTTTTTGCACAGAGAGGGAGGCTTATGGAGGTTCTGAGTTGAAACTGAATCAGCTGTTTAGAAGTAAATTTTCTGCAAAGTTTGTTTCATGCTAACCAAGGTTGTATAAACATCAATTGAAAGTTGGATATATGGTTGGATAATATTGGTTTATTGTTGCTTTTGAAGCCAAATGCTGAATGTGCTTGTTTTATAATGTGGGCTTGCATGGATGCTGAGCATAATGTCTGGGTGGCGTATATCCTACTGTCCTGGGTTCAGCAGTAGCAGTCATTTTTCCCCTTCTTGGTAGCTGGTGCAGCACTGTGTTTTTCACTTGTG
>JANRGW010045536.1:0-21198 GCA_024733675.1 Psilopsiagon aymara | reverse complement strand
CAGAGCATGAGGCTCAGAAAGTCCTTGGCCAGACCAAACATCACTAAGCCATAACTAAAAGCATTGGTGTTATCAGCGCTGTTCTCAGGCCACAAGTCAAAAACACAGTGCTGCACCAACTACCAAGAAGGCGAAAAATGACTGCTACTGCTGAACCCATGACGGTGAGTGAAGGGTCTTTGGTTTCAAGGTGCTGCATTTCAGCCTTGATGCTGAGAGTTCTCACAGCATTCAAATAAAATGTGACATATTAATTTGCTGTTGCTGATAAACAAGATCCAGAGAAATGTTTTCAAAGATGCATTACTTTTCCCAGTATCTGTGCGCTTGATATATTTGTCTTGGGCTCAGTACCCTGATAAAAATGAGGAAACAAAGAATCTACCTATATTCTAATTAAGGTAATGTAGTCAGTGAAATTTTTGGGAAAACCCCACAACCTTACATGTAAAAAATTCCTTTAGATAGTCCCTACTTTCGCCTCCATAAAATCATAGAATCATTGAACGGTTTGGGAAGGGACCTAGAAAGATCATCTGGCCCACCCACCTCCTTCCATGGGAAGGGACATCTTTCAGCAGATCAAAAGCTCCATCCAACCTGTTGCTGAACACTCCCAATGATGGAACATCCACAACCTGTCCTGGTAGTGGCAGCCTGTGCCACTGTCTCACTGCCTGTCCTTGTTTCTTCCTAGTAGCTGATGCAGAATGGTGTTTTGGATTTAGTATGAGAATAATATTAACAACACACAGATATTTCAGTTGTTGCTAAGTAGCACTTACTCCAACTCAAGGACTTTTCCAGTTTCCCATGCTCTGCCTGTGAGGAGCTGCACAATAAGCCAAGAGCGAGCATGGCCAGATAAGCAGGCCTGAACTAACTAAAGGGATATTCCATACCTTAGAATGTCACGTTCAGCATATAAAATAGGGTTAGTTGGTTGGAAGCCACCAATCATTCCTCATAAAGCATTTCTTCCTTATAGCCAATATAGACCTATCCTCTTTCAGTTTATAACCATTGTTTGTCATCCTGTCGTTACAGGCCCTGGCAAAAAGTCCTTCCCCATCTTTCTTATGAGCCACCTATGTACACTGAAAGGCTACAATATGGTCTTCCTGGAGCCTTCTCTTCTGCAGGCTGAATAATCCCTACTATCTAAGTCTTTCTTCACAGGAAAGCTCTTCTAGCTCTCTGATCATTTCCATGGCCTTTCACTAGACCCTCTTCAACAGGTCCATGGATTTCTTGTGCTGGGAGCTCCAGACATGAATGCAGTACTACAGGTGGCATCTCACAAGAGCAGAGTAGGGGAGGAGAATCACCTTCCTTGACCTGCTGGACACACATCTTTTGACGCACCCCAGAGTACGATTGGCTTTCTATCTTTGAGCACACATTGCTGGCTTATACTAAAACTTTTCACCTTTCAGTATCCACAGGTCCTTCTCCACAGGGATGCTCTCAATCCTCAGTCTTTACTTACATTGTTGACTTCGCCAGCCTACATTCAGGACCGTGCACTTGACCTTGCTGAACTTCATGAGGGGGCTTGTATAAGGTCAGTTTCCTCAGATGGTCTTGAACAAGGGTGTGACTTCATTCCCCCAGTCCCTGCTTTGAGATTCAGGAGCTTCAGACATGTGGAAAGAGCAATTACCAGTGAAAACTGAGGCAAAAGAGTTGCTGAATACTTTAAACTTCTCCTTGTCATCTGTCACCAGATCTGATCTCATTTATCAGGGGTGAGGTACAATTTCTTTTGTCTTCCTTTCTGATTAACATGCCTGTAGAAGCCTTCATATTATACTTCAAAATCTTTGCCAAATTTAGCTCCAGCTGTTCCTTAGTATTCCTGATTCCATCCCCACACTCCCAGGCAGTATTTCTATATTCTTCCTAGGATGTGTGCCCCTGCTTTCACTGCCTACTCATTTCCCTCCTGTTTCAGTTTGGTTGGGATGTCCTTACTCAGCCAAATACTCAATATTTGCTTTTGAAAGTGAATCTCTTACCTTCCCTACACCTTGTGCATTGGTCTGCACCAGAAGTTTAAAATCAGAACACAAGGCTTTTTCCTCTTGCATGAGATTACAACAGAAGCTGAGTGGCAAGAATGCACTCAACAGACTCTGCCTGGTGATGTGCATTCAGCCTGTGGAAGAGACGACATTCAGTCCTAAGTAAGCCTCCCAAAACATTCACAGAGTCAAGGTCAAGTTCTTCCCAGCACCTCCTCCACTCTTCAGCTTCTGTCCCTTAGCACCAATGTTGTCAAGTGGGCAAATACCACAGAGCACCTTAATGGTTAACTTGCCTCATATTGGTTTTATTTGCCCCTCTCCCTTCCAAAGTTCACAATATTTATTTTTGTTGTATAGTGTGTAGATATAGGAAATGTTTTCTGACTGCAATAACAAAAAAAACCCACTAAAAATACCAACGGTATAGGATTACTGAATTTATTTTCTCTTCTGTAGAAACTAGAGAGGCCCCTTTGTAATGCACCCAATATATATGGGACTTGAGTAAGACATTTACTCATGTTTTGGATATTGCCAAAAGCAGATCATAAAACCCCAAGGTGGATAAAATACAGACTGGGAAAAAAAAAAGAAAAAAAAAAAAAAGATATTTCAAAATATTATTGTAATCTACATTTTAGAGTGGGGACACTGAGGCACAGAGAGGATAAGCATAGTAACCAGAAAGACAGGATCATTCACCCACACAGGCGCAAAGAGATTTATGGCATTTTATGTGTACCTTAGCAGCAGGGTCCCTGAAAACATGGTAATGGAAAACAGGGAAGATGACTCTTCTCTCATTATAGTTTTCTATTGGGTTTATGAGCTCTTTCAAAAACTTGATTTTGTTTATGTCCTTGCACCATCACAAAAAGAGAAACAGGACTGTGACATCACACTAAATAGCCAAAATTAAGTGGTTAAACTTTGTCTATTCAATTCCATTTCTTTAGTTCCAAGCTGATAGTAGTATGAGCTTTACGCTTGGTCTCATGGACAGCAGTTGCATGAAAAATCTTACACCAACAAATGTGCCTACAAAACCTGAATGAAATGTGCCTAAAAACCAGAATGACTGACCAAGGTAAAACACGAACTTCACTATTAGGGCTCCTCACTTTGTAAGGGTATGAAGAGCTAAATTTGACAGATTAAATACTTGAAGAGCTAAAATTGACAGAATATATACTTTATGAAAAATCTACCAAGAAATAGATCAATCTTCTTTTTAGTTTTTGGTTTTAAATTTATGAAAGGAAGTAAAAGAAATTTGTACAAAGCAATATGTTTTAAAGTGAAGCTTTTCCCAGAAATTCTCAATCGATTTAAATATTTCCATTGAGAACACTAGTTACAGAGAATAAATGCTCCTCAAACAAGGGAAGTTCAGGTTAGATATAAGGAAGAAGTTCTTTATGGTTGGGGTGGTGAGGCACCAAAATGAGCTGCCCAAAGAAGTGGTAAATGCTCTATCCCTGGCAGTGTTCAAGGCCATTCTGGAAGGAGTCTTGGGTGACATGGTGAGGTGTCTGCACATGACAGGGGGACTAGAACTAGAGAATCTTAAGGTCCTTTCCTATTCTGTGATTCTGAGGTTCTAGAAATAAGAGAAAACTAGAACAGACCATATATGTCTGTCCCAAAGATCTACTTTGGCCAGGAGATGTATTTTCAACCTGCCAGTGATTACATTTTAGTACAATACTCTCATGGTTTAAGCCACTATAACTCTCCCAGTTCGCTCACTCACTTCCCTCTTTTTCTTCCCCTCAGCTCCCAGGGGGATGGGGAGGAGAATCAAAAGAATGCAACTCCCACAGATTGAGATAAGAACAGTTTAGTAACTAAGGCAGAACACAAAACACTACTGCTACCACCAATAATAATAGGTGGAATACAAGGGAAAAGAATACAATTGCTCACCACCTATACCCAGCCTGACCGAGCAGTGCACCCCCCACTTCCTGGTAACTACCCTCTGTTTTTACATCCTGGGCATGATGTGTTGTGATATGGAATACCTCTTTGGCTAGTTTGGGTCAGGAGTCATGTCTCTGCTTTCTCCCGGCTTCCCCTCCTCCCTGGCAGAGCATGAGACTCAGAAAGTCCTTGGTCAAACCAAACATTCTAAGCTGTAACTGAAAACACTGGTGTTATCAGCATTGTTCCCAGGTGGAAAGTCAAAAACACAGCACTGCACCAGCTACCAAGAAAGAGAAAAATGACTGCTAATGCTGAACCCGTGACAAATACCTATGCAAATTGAAGTATGGAAAACTGAAAGGCATTTATTTCTCTCTGTTACTCCCTCTAGCAGCAGTCTGGTCAGGGCGCTGGTCCAGCATGGGGAAAATGAAGCACGAAAGAAGGTCAGAACTTGAGCCTTTCCTGTATTAAATGAAAAGTTCATCTGTTTTGAGATGTGCAGGAGTTGTTACAGGTTTAGATTGTGGAAAAGGAGAGAAAATTTATAGTTCTGTGTATGGAAAGAGTTTTATAACATTTGAGAGCTGGAAACTGGCACACAGAATTGTAAGGAATAATGATGAATGCATTTTAATGACTGTATTTGTCTCATAAAATTTTCACTTGAAGTAATTATATTTTATAGTTTTATACCGTACTTTATGCACTTATTTGCCAGTAAGTGAAAAGCTGTCTGTTCGTCAAAAACAAGCAAAACCAAATGCAAAGAGAGCCAAATTAAAAAAATCAGCCAAAATGCAAAACCAAACCACACCAAAGCTGAATGCTTAAGAACCGTGGGGAAACAATTGACTGAGTTTTCCCATGAACACTGAAGTCAGGTCTAAAAGTCGGCTGGCATTATACTTATTCTTTGAGTAGTTGACTGAAGGATATGGGATCACTAAACACTAGAAAAGCTGAAACTCACTGAAGAATATTAGAAAAATTTTTTCTTTCAGTAATTTTAATATCTGTTTACTTCTTCCTCGCACTTTTCCACTTACTCAAAGTTCGAGTTTGTGTACTGTAGTTTAGCCCCAAATTCTGGGAATGAATAAACTAAAGCAATTCAGCTACTGATACTGGCAAGGGCATATTTGAGAAAAGCAAACAGGAGAAAAATAAGCATCAGACCTGCATCAGTCTTGACAGCATACTACAACACTGATAGGCAGCCCGTGCAGAGGGAAAAGTGCAAAGACACTTACAAATGGCAAGGTGCACATTTATGAATACCAATAAAATTCCCCCTCTGCTCTATCATCTCTTTAAGGTGCTGTTTTTCAAATAACCATTTTAGAAGCAGCTTTATAATTGCTTTCACTTTAAATACCTAAATTAAATATACATGTATAAAGTAAGGAACATTTGTCTTGCACCTTTTTTCAGAAGCATGGCGCTTTTTAAAGTAGCATTCCTGATTTATAAGCAATATGACTGATTTTAAGTCATATCTGTGATTTATAAGTCAGGACCTCATATACTCCGGGTATTAAAGTCTATTTTATGAAACCCAGTTTATTTGTTAAAAAAGACTGATTTGCTAGGCTAGTTTATTAATCATGGCTTGGCAATTTAAACCAAAGTCCTGGTTTTAAGTCTTATATTTATAAATTAGATGCTTAAATCAAATTCCAATTTATACATAATGGGATTGGTTCTAGAGATGTGCAAATAATAATATATCCAATCCTACCACTACCTGAAGATAATGATCCTGGTTTCACAATTAATTTGGTTATTCACATTGATGCAAAAATCCTGTCGTTAATCAGATGGATACTATTTGGAAAGCACTCCATATCAAGGAGCCAGGCAAAAAGAAATACTGACTTTCAGACAGGAAATGAATAGTCTAATCTGAAATATTGTAATACTGAGATTTTGAATTCTGCTTTCCAGAGTTTTCAATTTGCTGAGTCCATGCCCCACTGGGACTGCTATTGCCACTTCAACAAGAAGATGGCTTTCATTTATTGTCATCTGTCCTTCTCATTAATTCTGAAAGAAAAAACAGACATGATATTTAATTCCCCCTTCCTAGCTTCCACTCCTAATTTTTCTTCTTTTCTTTTTTTTTTTTTTTGCAAAATTTTATGTTTATTTTATGCTCAGAAATGCCAGCCCTCTGAAGGGAAATACATACCAGCTACTTTAAAAGTGCAAACAGCAATGATCAGAGTGATGTATATTTGAACATCTTACTCTTTAGTCAAAATCACCTAGCCGAAGAAAATTAATACAATTCTAGAAATACTTTTCTTCCTCATTATGCATAGCCATGTCTTGAAGTGTCAGGTTTAGATAAGCTGAAAGCAATATGGCTGAAAGGTGTATTTTCTAATCAACTTTCTGAATAATCTTTGACTCCAGACATAGCAATATGTGTAATCAATATATGAAACCTACCAAACCAATTTGTCCAACACATTGGAAGCTGGTCTTTTAATTCTTTAGCAGTGTGTCACTGTGCTAACCTTGACCCATTACTTCTTCTTAAACTCCCTAGCTCTGAAGGCATGTTGCCTTCAAGTACGAAAGAATAAAAATCCATCCCTGAGTTTGAGAGAGGAAGCCCTGAGATGTTCCTGTGAGCTTGTTCTATGCATCCTGCTCACATAGTTTCTTCCTGAATTTACAGCGACACAACTCGTAGAATTTTGTTGACCTACTTATATCCATGGGACTAAACAAAAATCTACAATCGCTGTGAAGACTGTGTTTCATACATCAAAATCAGAGATAAAAACTTCTTAAAATACTAGATATCAGACTGCTTTTCATTTTATTTTGTAGGCAGGCTTGATACACAGAAGAACAAGATGCCTTCTGTTGCAATGCTTCCCTCAGATACTTTGTACATTGTGCCAATTAGAAAAATATGAGTAGGCAATGTTCTATGGACTGATTGGGGATAGTTTGACTGGCAGAGGCCTTAACCCACCCTCTCAAGACACCCTTCAGTGGAGTGTGCTTTCCTTTTGTGTTCATCCAGATTCTTTCTCCTTTCTCTGCAGAAATCCCAACACATCTGTTCAACAGCCCCACCTCCAGCTGAGAGCAAGGTGGTGATGGATTGCAGAATCCTGTTCCACATTCTGTTAATCTTGGCATTGCCTTCCTCTTCACATTCAAAGTACACTAACCGCAGGTTGCATTTGTTCCACCATTTTGTCCTTTTGTAGCATAAAACAAAATTGGACTACTTTGGCTTGACTTGAACTAACAGCAAGAAAGAGCCCTGAATCACTATTTTTAGGGATGCGCTGTTGAAGTGTACTGCAGCATACAGTAGGACGCAATACAGGGAGGAGACACAGAGTTCAACACACCATCTTTAGAAGTTGAGAATTTTGGTGGCAAGTACACGCTTGAAAACTAGGGCAAAATTTAGTCAGACTTATTTTGTGAATCACGTACTTTTTCAGGAGCGCTTGCCTCTGACACCTGAAAAATGAAAATGAAACTGCTTTTGAAAGAGGAATATGGAATTGAATTGGCACAGCACATAGTTCAAGATGTTTGGTTTCTACAGGGAGTAAATATAAAGTTGCTGAAGAACTGGCTCAAATGTCAGGTTTCTCCATAATCCAGCTGTAAACTCCATTGTGAAATGAGCTTTCACACTTCTTCAGCTTTTAAAAATCTTGTAATTGCTCATTTTCTCAAATAAGTTGTTATTTAGTCAGAAACTTCTTGGAGCTAGCAATATTTGGTGATATGGTCGTGAACTCTGAACCTATCAGCAGACTGACAGTCCTTTCACAGAAGTAAGATATTGGCATTCTGAAAATAGAGAAAGGTGGTAAAGAAAGGAAGAGTGAATGAGATTGAAGAGTGAAATAATGAAAGAAAAAGGATAATAGCAAGGGAGAACATAGTAAGATCTTCTCTTTGTTTATGTAAGTGGGGAATTATTCCTTGGCTGCATCGAGGAGTGTTTGGTAAAAGGGGTAAATACTATTTTGTAATGAAGGTGGCGGACAAGGAAGATCTATTAAAAGAAGAAAAATACCCTACCTGCCCTCTAAAAGTTAGGCAATATTACAGTTTATAGGTTAAATTATGGTTTAGCCATATATATATATCTGCAAGTGCACCAGTCACTAAGCTTTAGTAGTTAATTATTGGAATTACTTCAATTATAGTAGTCATAAGAAAGCATAAAATATGTTTTGCCAGTCAGAACAAGGTCCACAGAGCCTTCTAAGCTGTTCATTAAGGACGGCATGCTCTCTATTCTTTTGGGCTGTAAGAGAATAGGGTAGAAATAGGAGGAGATTGCAGAGGGACCTGCTACCTGAGTTTCTAAGAGAGGTAATTCTTCTCTGAATATACTCACACTGTCTCTTTTCCCTATGTATTGACATACAAAGAGGTCACTCTTGGAAGGACTTCAGGTTCCAGATAGTCTCAAAAAAAAAATAATACTGAAGACAACATGATTGTGGCATAGATATTTGCTCTTCTGCCTCTGAAACCGTTAAC
Source organism: Psilopsiagon aymara (assembly GCA_024733675.1). Classification (NCBI taxonomy): domain Eukaryota; kingdom Metazoa; phylum Chordata; class Aves; order Psittaciformes; family Psittacidae; genus Psilopsiagon; species Psilopsiagon aymara. The sequence continues at coordinate 12,712 of JANRGW010045536.1, read as the reverse complement.
TTCATCACTGGTTTAATTTAAAGGAGTAATGATTCTGAGCTACTAGTTTCCATATCATATATAGTAGATATATATATATGTACATATATATACAAACATCCTAACATTTCAATGTGAGAGGCAGAGAGACACATTATTGGATTTATCATTAAGGAAAAGGACAAGATAAAATAAATTTTAAAACCAACACATAAAAGAGATAACAGGTGAGCATGATTTAAATGCCTGGCAAGATTAATAAGTTAAATCCCAGAGGAGAAAAATAGAAGAAAATAAAAATGAAGAGAAATTCTGGTGGAAGCACATATTAACAGAGTACATAAGTTCATAAGTTAAATAATGGGGGGAAGGTAGGGAGAGGAAGGCAAAATAATAAAGAAAGTAGTGACGGAATAGGAAAATAATGAAGTATAGGTACACCCATTTGTTATAATATAACAAATCACTAAAGTAAGAGAAATATTACTATAATAGAAAGTGAAAACTATGACAGCTGCTGGGAATGAAAGAGAGACTTGAAATAAGACTTGCATACTGCAAATGTGGTCAGCAGGCTATTACATGAGGCTTAATGCTGACAGAGTGAAAACAAAAGCAGAGGCATATTTGAATTAGACAAGTGAAGCTGTGAGAGGCTTGACTGATAGACATTTGATTGTACGATTGTACAAGTGAGAGAATATCCAAAATTTAGACCAAAAGAAATGCTTTGTGAGCAGCTTGAGTTTTTCCCAAGTTAGCTCAATGTTTTTCAAACTGTGATACAGTGTGAACATAACAAAAAAGGATTTGCTTATTTGTAAGATTAGGAAAGAAATAAAAGAAAGCATATGTGATCTGAAGTGTTTCACTGAAATAGTGTTCTCTCTTCTGAGTATGACTTCCACTCAGGACTCATAAATACTTATCCTGCTGTTCAATGGATTATTTATTTTTTGTTAGTATAAAAGGGAACCTTAAGGTCAGAACTTTAATTGCTTCACAGGCTACTTACAGGCTTCTGAACATGTGAGTAGTGAGAGAGGTCCCAAATGCACCAGAAGATTGGCTGGGCATTCAAGCCAGATGTAGAAGAGCTTAATAAATGAGGAAAAGTGTATAACCAGAGTAATAATATATATTCTGCAAGATAGCAGTTGTACAGTTTAATGTTGCTAAGATTCCTAGCATCCATACTCTGTCTTGATCTATTTTAGGAGACTTTTAAATCCCATGATGTTTCTAGAAACCTTGCAGAAGGAAATGGCCACAGATGATCATTTGCGTACAATCCAAAGCTCTTGGAGCTCAACCAGCTGGGTCTGATCCTCTCCAGTGGGAGCAGAAGCCAAGACCGAGATCTTTCCTGAAGTCAAGCAGCTGCCCAAGACATATGCAGTCTACCTCCCAGCAAAGATTAATCTTTGCCCAAACCTTCCAGAAAAAAGTCAGTTTTGAAGTGACAAAAGAGAAGGATATAATCCTTCAAAGTATCAGAGCTAGCAGGAATTGCTTTCACAATTGGAGGCTAAGAAAAAGATCAGAGTATGAGTTAATGCTACCTCCCTTTTCTCCCCTTATACCAAATACAATTATACACCAAGCTGTCTGCCAATTGTGCTTGCAACCAATAAATTCAATAAAATTGTCTGGTTCACTAATTTTTTGTGCCTTATTTTTCTTAATCCAATAGATAATGAATTTAAAGTTGTTCTATGCTGTCAGCACATAACAGCATGGTATGTAATACTTAATAAATGCTGGGGACAAGAACTAGCTCTGAGAAAACTCCTAAGAGATCTCAAAGCTGCTTTGGTTTTGTCCAGGGATATTTTCATGGCCTGAGTGCTTCCCAGATTCAATCTGCTTTTCATTTAAAAGATCTTAAAAAATACCCAAAAAGCTGTTTGCTTCCGTCAATATATGTTACTTCATGTTATTGCTGCTCAGACAGCTGAGGTGCAGCCTGCAGGCCAAAAGCTGCAGAAGCTGTGTTTCATTGTCCCGGCACTTTTCATCGCACCCAGGAAGAGCATATCTAAGCCAGCTTTGATTCAGGCTGGGTCAGGACCTACACAAGGTGAGCAATAAACATAGTATTACTCATTTTCTTTACATGTGTGTGTCATTATGTGCAAATTGCTGCCAGTCATCTTTTTCATCAGTGTTATTAAACTAAGACAAAGATCTTGCTTTCCTCCTTTTAGTGGAATATTTCAAAAGCCTAGCAGTCAAAGAGATTGCCTAAAATGTGAAATTTGGTACATTCAAGTATCTTCTTTCTCTAGTTTGTAGAAAGGTCTTAACCCTGAGTCTCATCTCAGTCTTCATTTTTCACTCACCTTCCTGTAAGATGTGTAGCCCCCACAAGTACTCAGGAGGACCAGCCTTTGTTACTCTCTCCTGTAGCCTAGGTAAACTCACCTGAAATCACAAGTCCACCTATCATTTCTGTATTAATATCTCAGTACATATGTATTTGCTCAAGTCCTGTGTGTCTTACTGGAATCACCTAACTGAATTTTAGTTATCTTCAAAGTAAAAGTGCATACCTTAGTGCATAACTTCAGACTTCTTTAATAACCACTGAAGACAAATAGACATCTCTAGGATTTAATTTATCTCTCTTTTGACATCTAACTACTCTGTGAATCTATACTGACTAGTTCAGATTTTGACTGATGTATGGTTTTGCATTTTCTATTCCTTTCATCGAAATTAAAATCAACTCCACTTTTCTCTTCTTCTATATATCATGAGCCTGCACCTAGTGCGACATATTTTTCCATTGTGGAAAAATAAGGTTGCAGTCAAGGCCATTACTTGATACCTTAGATAAATTATCCCACTTTTTGGGTATCCACATGAAGGAAAAATCTAGGTCTTAGCAATCAGACCTAGAGATGATTTTGGAAGACTATATATATATGTTTTTCGTTGTTAATGAGATGTCACATAGTTAAATAAATTATTCCTAGTCATAATTCGATTTTTACTGTGGATTTCTCATACAAGGGGAAATGTCTTTTGATAGAAAACAATACAATTGAAAACCCAGTTGGGCTGGTACTCAGGTGAGATAGTACATTTTCAATGTTCTAGGGAAAAAAATGAAAATAAAGAAAAATAGAAAAGTGGTATAAGAAACATTTCAGCTGTGCAACTGCACAAGGAATTGAATAAAGACCATAAGAACTAAACGAGAATTACTGTAAAGATTTTTCTTTATCTGTCTTCAATGTCATCAGTAATCTAAATTCTAACCCAAAAGTACTGACTATACTTATTCTTGTGATATATAGGTGACTTATGCTTCCTGTAGACTTCCTTATTTAAATCTTTCATGTGTAGTATACTAAAATAGAAAAAAAAATCATGTTTTGAATAGTTTAACAATCACATATTTTGCTCTTGTTCCCATGGGATTGAACACCAACAGAATATTAAGTTAAAAGGTCAAAGGTCAGGATTTCCCTTCCCTTCCCTTCCCTTCCCTTCCCTTCCCTTCCCTTCCCTTCCCTTCCCCTCCCCTTCTTTTTTATCTCTCCATCCAACATGTCTTTCAGCCTGTCTTTCATACATCTATTCCTGGATAACATCTTGTCAGCATGCTAGACTTAACTCAAACAACAAAATTCAGCTGTTTGTTTTTACTTTTGAGGCATTCTTCATCCCCAATTCCCACTAATGTTGACAACTCTATCCCCTTACATATCACTCAGTCTCATAGTCTGGGATCCATCATCAGCTTGTTTCTCTTCCACAGCTCATAGATTGTAACCCTTTCTTAATCCATTCACTTTTCCCATATAACATTTCTGGTGCCTGGCCTTTTCTTATCTGTTTATTCCTTGAGCACTCCATCCTGTCTTAACTACTGCAACATCTGTTCTGACACACCCAGCATCCTCACAGCTGCTCTCCAGCCTGTAAAAAGTATAGTTGTTGTGACTGTCTTCCTTACTCATTACTCTGTCCACTGTCACATTTCCAATCTGTTAATCATTATGGAGGCTCCCTGTGTTTCACAGCAATAATTCACACTTTTGAACATCCTTCACAACTCTGACCTTTTTTGGTTTTCTTTTCTTGTATCTTCCACCCATCTGTAATGCTGGACATGTAAAAACACCTATCTAACTCTTCAGATTCTCTCCTCCTCCTGCTGACGCTGTCTTAAGGCAATATATCTTTCCCAGATTTGGGTACAGCTATTCCATACTACTTGTTTCACACCCTTTTTCAATTACTTCTTTTTGTTCTGAAGTACATAATGTGCCAATGGAAAAATGGTAGTATTTCAGGATACTTACTGTTGAAGTAAATCAGTATTGGGATGATCGGAGACCACAAAGACGTGAGCAGGTTTTACTACTGACAGTGACTATTAATATTAAAATTATTTGTCCTTTATTGCTTTAAAAAAATCCAGTGAGAAGGTAAAAAAAACTGCACAATGGCAGCAACCGATAAAGGCAGAAGTGAGAACTGTGACAGAAACAGCTCCACAGACACCAAGATCAGTGAAGAAGGAGGGGAAGAGGTGCCCCAGGGGCCAGAACAGATATTCCCCTGTTGGCCGGACCTGTGGCCCCATGGAGAGAGAAGCCCGCACTGGAGCAGTCTGTTCCTGAAGGACTGCACCCATGGAAGGGACCCAAACTGGAAGAGCTTGTGAAGAACTATATCCCCTGGAAGGACCCACACTGGAGAAGTTCATGAAGGACTGTCTCCTCTGAGAGGGACCCCATGCTGGATCAGCAGAAGAGTGTGAGGACTTCTCCCTCTGAGGAGGAAGGAGCAGCAGAGACAAAATGTGATGAACTGACTACCATTCCTATAGTCTGTCCCCCAAACCACTGGCAGGGAGGAAGAAGACAATATCAGGAGGGAAGTTCAGCTTGGGAAGAAGGAAGGGGTGGGGAGAAAGAATTTTAAGTTTTAGTGCTTTTTACTTTTTCTGTTTTATTTTTATATGTTCTATATTTTCAGTGCCTGGACACTTGAGAATATACAACACCCATTATTACTTAACTAACATTAGCTCTCTGGAGGTTGTAATGAGTATATTAATGTAAAACAGGCTTGACCTGCAATCAATCAACCTGATTGGCAAATCACATTTCGATCATGATTATATGCATATAAACTGAAATATTCACCAAAAATAAACAGTGAGGAACTGTATTAATATTTAGAAAAGCAACATTTATTTGTACTGCTTCTTTGATTTGTAGCTATGGAAATTGTTTCAATGATTTCCTGAGAGTGCTTTAAAAGAGTGGGCAAAAATAAACTGCAGAAATGGCACAGAATGGAATATTTGCTGCTGTAATAAAACTATTTGTAGTGGTTAATAGTCAATCCCAAACCATGAAAACAGATCCCTGAGGATACTGGAGACAATTCTATCCTCGCTATATTCAGATCATGCTGTAAATTCGACATTCTTCCTATAAACTTATGTCATAAGATACAAGGAAAAAAAGTGTTTTCATGTGATATAAGTAACAAGCTATGAAATCTCCTAGAGAAATACAAAAAACTGCCAATATACTCCAGTCAAGGAAAGAGAAAACTAAAAGAAGCAGTGGTTATATGTGAGTATACTTAAGCTGGAAAACAGAAAAGGTTTTGCTATTTAAATAGTGATATTTTAGAACAGAATGGATGAGAAATCTTAACCTGAAGATTGAGATTGTGAAGTTTATGATAATTATTGTGCAATACATAATACCTTCAGGTGATAGGAAAGGAATCTAATACTGAAGGAGTTTTGTTCTACTGATATTATTGTATTCCTAAATGAGATACTAAAAACAGTCTCCCATTGGTACAGGAGGCTGTGTGATTTTCATGAAAGCCACTTTTAATATTATTCACCAGGTACCTGGTGCTTCATTTATTCTGTTTTTTAAAAACTTGATCATTGTTAGCTTCTACCACTTAGTTACAACCACCACAGAGGTGGAAAAGACTATAGATAAACAATGGTATGAGATTTAATGCAAATCAAAATAAATGAGTGCTGTATCAGAGCTGCCTGTGATAGAGGAATTTTCAGAAATCTTGACATTTGGAAAAAAACCAACATCTTAAAGCTTATTGAAGAACACACTGCACGGGTCATAACTGTTCTTTTGATTGCCATGTCTGCCTCTCACTGTTTAGTTTGCCAGCTCTTTGGTTGTAATTTTATTACTATGCTGCTAGTACCTGTGGAGTGATCTTCCTGATACTTTATCAGTATGGAATGTAATTTAGTCATGGAAGAAGTTTCATGACCAGTACTGCTTTTGCAAATTATCTTTTTGTAGTTCACAGGAGTTTGCAGAGCCTAAGCATTTTACAACAGTGTGAACATAAGGCATCTTTAGACAGATGAAAAATGGTAACAGGAGAATCAAACAGCTCTTAATCACTTCCCAGTGTTCTTTGATCTCAGGAATAATCTCAATTAAAGGCTTGCAGTACAAATAGAAACTCGCAGCTGTTGAACTGCCTTTCTCTCTCTTGCTCTTCTCCACTAACTCCACTGGAGAAGGTTCTGGGTTGCTTGTTCCTAGAATCTGAGTCATAGAATGATAGAATGCTTTGGGTTGAAGGGATTCTCAGGATCATCCAGTTTTAACCTCCCTGCCATGGGCAGGAACACATTCCACTAGTCCAGGTTGTGTAAAGTCTCATCTATCCTGGCCTTGAGCATTTCCATGACTTGAGACATCCACAGCTTCTCAGGGTAATTTCTTCCAGTGTTCCACTGCCCTTATATTAAAGAATTTATTCCTAATATCTACTCTTTTTTTAAATATATAGCCATTATCTTTTGTCCTATCACTAGGACAAAACTAAAAAGTCCCTCTCCATCTTACTTTCAGGACCACTTTAGGTACTGGAAGCTGCTCCAAAGTCTCCCCAAATCCTCCTGTTCTCCAGGCTGAACAAGCCCAACTCTCCCAGCCTATTTTCAATAGCAGAAGTGTTCCAGGCCTTTGATCATCTTCATGGACCTCCTCCGGACTCGTTTGAGCAGGTCCACGTCCTTATGTGTCTGATCTTCTACTATCTTCAACCCATAAAAAGTCTTTTTGTCATATGTCCAAAGTTTGGAGCTCAATAGGGAACCAGCTGTTAACAGGACACCTAATGTCACCATTACCAAAATCATTATTAGCAGTAACATGATCACATTTAATAATTATGTTCTATTTAAAATACATTGGTAAGAGGGCTTATAGTTTTAGCTACAGGAACATAAAATACAAGGTGCCTTTTGGAAAAAAGCATAGTATTATCTTTTAAATGATCCAGCCCTGACAGAGGGATTATACTAATCACAATTTGTCAGAGTTTTAGTGTCCTTATGTGTGACTTCAGGAAAATACACTTACCTTTTTTTTGTTAAAACAGATATCACAAAAAAAAAAAAAAAAAAAACCAAAAAACAAAACCAAACCAAAAACCCCCCAAAAATCCCAAAACCGTTCATTAGTAACTGTAAAGTGATTTGACATTCATGAAGTGAAATAAATTATCAAGAGTTTAAAAAAGAAATATTTGGACATGGATGCAGTCAAACAGTGCACAATATAGAGGCAGCTCTTCCCTCATTTTGCAGAACCTTAAATTCTGCCAAGTGTTTTTTATCTCCATTTATCTCTCACACTGTGTCACTTCTAACCAGTGCTGCTTTATGTTTTTTGTCCAACAGACTTAGGAGGACAGCAGGGCAATGCCACTTCAGAATCTTTCAGTGATCTGGTCTGATAGAAAACAGTTGTAAGTGGCGCTGTGTCAGGTGAAGACAGAAGTCAAAGTGTTTCCCCTGTCTATAAAGGGATGTTGTACTCTGAATCAGATTAATACCATTACTTCAGTATAATAGCAATTGACATTGGGAAGCACAAGGAAGATGGGAATGGTACTGCAGTTAGAACCCTCAGAAGCCAGATCAATATTCACACCTGTGTATCTCATTTTTGTGAATTAGCAATTTACAAAGATAGGTCAGACTTGTAAAATCAGAGCTTTCTCTTCCTTCTGGGTCAACCTGGTAGAAAGAAGAGTTTAAACATAATGCTATTCTGTTTTATAACCCGTGTATTATGTATCAATAGTAAATTAGGGATGTTAAACTCAGCTACATTTACAACTCTTTACTACAAGTCATAGTCAACATATCTAACTCAAGAAAATGATGTGTATCAAACCAGTTTTAATAATGTTGCTGCAGGAGTAAGGACAGGGTGTAACAACAGAAATGAATTAAAAATGCTCATGCATTATTAATAGTGAATATATAATGTCTATCAAGGAAGGAACTGCAATAGTTTAATAAGATACTATTCTATGGATATTGATGTGTCAATAACTCTCAAGTGATTGGTATTTTCATTCATAACTCATTAGAAATTTACTGGTGTTTAATTCCAAGCAAATTCAAATACGAGACACATCTGGAAAAAGAGGCAAACTTTTAATAATATCTTCTCATTTGTTTATTTTTAATATAATATATCCAGTAATATTTTTGCAGCAAAGTGTTTGTCACTCAGACTAAAATATTGTTCATAGTTTATTAAAGATTTATTGCAGTTTCAACCCAGAGGAACAGCTGAATGATATGTGTTACAGAATTCTAAAGAATGCGAGTAACAACAAAGAATAACCCTGCTCATTAATATGCTATTGTGCGATTTTAAAGTACGACACTAACTTTGGGACATAGCATTTACTCACTGAAAATGGGATAAATGCTTTTCATATTTTATTAAGTTTTTAATGGAGTTTCATTGCTGAGCATTGTTGAGCATGGCACTATTGACTGAAGATCCACTGTGCCCATTTATTTTGGCTAGAGCTCCAAGCAGTAGAGTGGTTAATGCTGCACAAGAAAATCAGGTTTGCTTGTAGTACTCTAACCTAACTGCACAGTTGACATTCAAAGGAAAATTGGCAGAATGCAGGAGAAAAAAAGGGTAAAACCAGGAGAGATCTAAACTAATTTAATTCCTGTTGCGAAAATTTGCAAATGCTGAATGGCATGTCGACAGACAGTAAGATACAAGTTTCTGATACTATCCACTAATGGAAATGGAGACACCCAAAACCACAGTTTGTGTCATGGGTAGTCTGACACAAAGCTTTTTATGGGCTTTGAAATGAAAGGCTGTGTTTTGTACAGCTGTGAAATGAGAGGCTCTCATACTGAAATGTGTGTTTCATAGTTTATCATATATAACAGGTAGCTTTGTAAATCTGTGCAAAGTGAATATATAATGCTGACATTCTGTTTTGGTTATATTCTAAATCCACTTTTCCTTCAGCTTTTAGAGTCAAAAATGACCGAACTAGGTATAGGTCAGTAAAAAATCAGACTCCTAGTGTTTCACTGCATATTTCATTAAATATGCCAAATGAAGTTCTTTCTTGCTTTCAGCTGCCTTATTTGAATTGCTGCTTACACAGAAGGGTACATAGTATTTCTGTATGTGCAAGATCCAAAGGAAGAATTAATATATCCCTAGATACCTTTGTGATTATGAAAAAACTTAGTGTCCTTCGATGACAACAAATAATGTTTGTCCTTCAATTTCTTTTTGTAGCCCATTGTAGCTGTGAACCTTTGTAGGTTTATGCAGATTTAATGCTGCTTCTCAGCCATCATACAGTAATTTCCAAAACACTTAACAATTCAGTTCTAGCAGAACTCTGTGTATTCTAAAGACTCAAGCTTGAAAGAAAAAAAAAGCAAAGAATTCTAAGCATCAAAAGTTAAGACTGAAAAAAGTAATTTTATACAGTTTAGCAGTTTATAAAAATACGAGTAAGCAGATATTGTAAATCATTAACAGAATACTGAAACTTTTCAAAACATAATATAACTAGACTAAAAAGTACTGCAGATACAACCTCTTGCAAATCTTTCAAAGAAACCTCAATTAATCTTGATTTTTACTGTAACATTTATCAGAATTAACACACGAAAGTTTATATATGCGAGCTATTTATATGATAATGAAATTGTATAAAATCTGCACTATGCATGAATCAAGCATTTATATTTGTTTCCTTTCTTGCTGTGTTAATTTCACAATATCATAATTTATTTTCATATGCCATATTTATGAATTAGGAAAAGCAATCCACAGAAGTTTTTATCCATAAAAAGGACCATACCATTAAGACTTTTATAGTTCCCAGTGTAACCACACATCATCTGTGTCAGTTTAGGTAAGTGACAATCTACTTTGAGCTCTTTTTTTCGTCTGTAAAATGGGAGCTTCTGTCCCTGTCTGTTGCATCCAAGAGAACACAAAATAATTCATAATGACTTTATAGCTTTCAAATATTATGCCAATGATTTAATATATTACAAGATTATATAGGTAAAGCACTATTTTACATATCTCATTTTTCACTTTGATATGTTGTTTATTAGTTGTCCTAAGTGCAAACTTCTCTATTTTAAAACCAGTTATATGTTCTCCTATTGTAGAAAGTCATTAACACTCAGGTATTCTTTCACATATAAGCAGAGCATTTACTACATGCAAACAAGAAAATAATTTCCATTGATAAGGATAGTAATACAAATTGGGAAAAACTGAGATATTTGTAGTTATTTTGGTTGTCTTATCAGTTCCTGGGGGAAGTTGCAACATAAGTTGAATGAATGAAAATAAAACAGCACATGTCCAGAACCAACTCCATATTCATCACCTGGGCAGCTGGTAAACCGAGCCAGTGACAAACTAGGCTACCAGAAATGACTTCACTAGTGCTGCTAATTTTAATGTTACTATCATTCTGGTGCTGCTTTCATGAAAGGAAAAGCCTCTAAATGTACTTAAAAATGCATTTTCTTGGATTGTGCCAGTCATCAGAGAAATAACCACTAAAAAATTTTGTTTGTTTATTTTTTTTTCCTTTTGTGGTACTACCCCCGAGTGTGAGAATGCAGTCTTTGTCCTTTGTGCCTCTCTTCCCCAACCCATTTTTTTTTTGGTTTGGTTTCTGTAGCTACATTCTACATATCATTCTTCCAAAGTCATGCTTTAAATGGGTAATGGAGGAAATAATGTACAGAAGCAGACCAACTAGAAGACTTTTTTAGCTTTTTACTGGCTAGCAGAGAATGGCTTCCATACAGTCCTGGAAATGGCACTCTTATTGGCTAATCAGAGACTATCGTGCTAACATCAGTTTGGAGAATATTACAGTAGCAAAAAATTTGGAGTGAAAGCTTTTTTTTTTTTTTTCTCTCATGCAGATGTATGCAATATTTGCCACAATTGCTCTCTTAACAGATCACCTCCTTTTTCCTGTGCACTCCTCTCCAAACTCCCAGATGGTCATAGCAATACAGAAGCAGTTTCTAAGCTATTGGTTCAGAGATAACAGAATGAGCAGAGTGAAAATATTTAAATACGCAGTCACTTTGAGCACTTCCTCCCTCTATACAGATGTCTATGTGGTTTTTGTACAATTTCATTATAAAAAGTATTGGTCAATAAAATTGGTTGTGGCTGAGTAAATTATATCAATATATAGTAGCTGCAAAACTGTTGCTATATAAATGTATTTGATCCAAGCTATCCATCATGAAACACAATAATTTCTTTATAATTGAAGGTATGAGCGCTTCTCAAGTGCTCTTAAAACCCCAGAACCACTGAAGAAAATAAAATCATATTTATGGAATTAAATGGGTGCAAATAAGTAGATAATTTTTAATATTCATATTTATTTAGTCTCAGAATAAAGTACCAAGTAGAAATTATCTATTTTTTTTAAATTAAGCAAATGTCCGTAAAGCACACAGTAAATTAAATGTCTATTAAACTGAGAATGCTACCTGTTTCTTCAATAGTATGCGCATGCAGTTATATTAGATTTTTTCCTTATTTCTTATTCAAAATTGCTTATCTAACAAGATAGGTTGGTCCAGAGGCACTATGTTAGAAAGAAGGCATCTTTTTCAAACAAGTAATAACCATTTTTTAGTAATTACTAAAGTGATTTGGAAATGTTTATATCAGACTAAAGAGAGAATGTTTTGCTTTCTTGGGGCAGGCTGCAATTCAGCACTCTGGTCTTCATGGTGGCAACAGAGATTTCTTTGCATATCATGCAATACATGCCTAAGATTACTATTAGAAGAACTATTCCCTAGATTCTTTTGGTCTCACCGCCAAAGACACCTACTGACAAAATGTCACAAGTTATTACTATAAAGTACAATGTAACAAGAACCTTAACCCAAAACCCATGTCCAAAAAACGCTAACATAATCAAAAACGGATGTAAGTGAAGTATCGCACACTGAGCCTGTGAGAAGCAGAACAACAACTTTGAGAGCCCATAAATCAGCATTGTGACGAGCGACTATTAATCCTGTTGTTATCTCAACCCTTCATGCCCCACGTTGGGCGCCAAAAAGAACTGTCGTGGTTTAAGCTGTAAATCAGCCACGCAGTTTGTTCACTCACTTGCCCCTCCTAAAAGAACTGTCGCGATTTAAGCCGTAAAACAAGCAGTTTTATTCACTCACTTCCCCCTCCTTCTTCCCCCCCACTCCAAAAGGGGGGAGGGGGGGAATGGGGAGAAGAATCAAAAGAATGTAACTCCCACGGGTTGAGATAAGAATAGTCCGGTAACTAAGGTATAACACAAATCACTATTGCTACTATCAATAACAACAATGACCAGGGAAAATACAAGGGAAGAGGAT
>JANRGW010045534.1:0-38695 GCA_024733675.1 Psilopsiagon aymara | reverse complement strand
AAGGCCAGGTTGGACACAGGGGCTTGGAGCAACTGCTCTATGGAAGGTGTCCCTGCCTGTGGCAGGGGTTGGAGCTGAATGAGCTTTAAGGTCCCTTCTGACCCAAACCATTCTGTGATTCTGTGGTTACTACGAAATAGCAGTGTGTCTTTTTTGCACTGGGTACCTGAACCATGACCACATGATGTAGGCAGTTGAGATGCTCAGGCAGCCGTGATGTTCATACAGTATTGATGCACTCCCTGATTTCATAGCTCATACTTATCAGATGCAGTGATTTCTGCAGCAGCAGCAAAAGTCCTAATATGATTTCCAGGCTGACCGATGCAAGGCAGAGGTTGCTGAAGCTCAGTCACGGGAGTCGAAACACTTGGTAATTTAGGAGTTAGCTGAGTATGTTTCTGTAGTATAGCCTGCAGCTCAGCCATTACTTGCTAGTAAATAGGTAATAAATAACCACTAACAGTGTCACCTTTCTCCTATTTATTCTCTTGTACTATATTCTGAGTCCATTTGTGCCACAGGAAAAATTACCTGGTTGGAAAGGCACAAGCTGCAGCCAGCTCCCTGGGCTGATGCCTGTACCAGTCTGTGTGGAATTGGTGCCTCGGGCTGTCCCTGATACCTGCGAGACTGCAGGTAAATCATTGCTGTCATAAGGGAGCTTCCAGCCAACCTTTCTGTGTCTGTCTCACATACATCTGTGTGGCTGATCTGGTCCTCAGCCAGGGATCATTCTCTAGCTGAGAATTTGGCTTTCCAGTAGCAGCCTGGTCTTTCTGAGAGTCAGTAGTCAGGCACAATTGCCACCTTTCTCATTCCTTCTGTATTCAGTTTGCTTTATCCACCTTGCTGAAACTGGCTACAAGGTACCTGTCAGAAGATTGATGCCATAAACTTTGTGCTGTATCTCCAGGAAGTAAAGTATGTTCTGCCCATTATTCATCCAGCATTTGGAGTTGGACAGATAGTTCATATTAATAAAATGTACACTAATATAAAAACATTTTTCAAGCCAAATCTATTAATTACTTTTTCCATTATTTGCCCGGCTCTAGACAAGAATAAATGAAAAGAAGCAGAGAAGACAGAGATATGGCATGATTTGTTGTGTAAATCAGTCTTTACATCCCAAACCACCCTATGGGGCAGTGCTAATGAATTTATTACAAGTCACCCAATAGTTATTAATAACTTATTAAATTGTTATAAAATTAATCCACTAATATTTCTTGAATTGACAATGCTTGACTCATGACTTGAATCAGCCTTTTTGTTTTTGGCAAAAGTGGGCATAAATTATGGCCAATTTCAAACTCCACGCTCAGCAAATTGCATTTATTTCCCTGCATTATTTACCTGCATGCAGGTAGATGTTGAATCCCTCCTTAGTAGTTAGGAAAGATTCAGTGTTGCATTGCTGCACCACTTAGTCTATTTTCTCAGCCAGAGGGATGAGCCACTTTTTGCCCTCCCTCTGTGGCTGTAGAAGACATCACAGATCCCAGTTTGCTCTGGGACATCCCAGTGATATTAAGCCTTCCTTCATTTCCCAGCCCTAGGATCTGACTAAGTGTTTGAGTCTGGCTTTGATTGCACAGAGTTCAGAGGCAGAAAACAGATTGGGAAAACTCCCCAACATCCTGGGTCCTTGCTAAAGATGCATGTAATAAAATGCATTTCCCCTTTGCCAGTGGAGGACAGCTCCATTGACATGTTCTCAATGCATCTTTGGTACAGAATATGTTCTTTCTTTATTTTCTGAAGCCTTCATGTTTCCTCCTCTAATGGGTGATTATGGGCTGTATACTCTGCTTGAATCTTGCATTGAGCTTTCAATTAGCAGGATTCAAACTGATTATTCTGGCTGCACTTTCCCCTCCATAAATCCAACTCTTATTGCACATCAATTTTTAAAGAGGTGCTATAGATACTTAGGAGTTCTCAGGGATCTGGTCTTGTGTACCTAAGGACAATGGAAGAAACTTGTCTGGCATTAAGATAAAACCACTCCCTCTAACCACTGAGTTGCATTGCACTTGGAATGTCTGGGAATGGCAGACTCCTGCTGGAAGAACTGTCTTTGCAGTCCCTAACCAGAAAACTGGGATTTTGATGAGAGAAACTGGTAGCACAACACTCAATTCAAACACAGGGGATATAATGGTGACAATTTTCTTTTTAAAATGCATGGGTGGGCTCCCACATCTCCAAGTTGGAATCATCTGAAGTTTGCCAGCCCTCGTGTCTTTCATTGGTCGACTGATGGTGTTCTAGTGGTGCAGTCTGAAACTCATCCACTACCTATCTGTAATCCAACCTACTTTTCCTAAGCAAAGTTAGCCCTTTATTTACCAAGGGTTTTTTTCTTTGGTAAATAAAGGTATTTTAACCTCTTATCTGTAATGGTATCAGTCACACTGAAATTTCCTCCTCTAAGTCCCAGGGTGCAGATACAAGCCTGCTGCCTCAGTGATGCGGTCTGAAAGACACACAATCAATTCAGCCCTGCTTTCTCCTGAAAGGAGTTCATCTAAGCTTTCTGACCATTACTACCTAAAAATGTTTGGAGCATTTTTGTTCATGATACATCATTTTAATGCCATTGTTATTCTAAGCTGTTACTGTACATGTATGTAGAATTACAAAATCAAAGAATAGTCTGGGTTAGAAGAGACCAACCCCCCTCCAATGATCAGGGACATCTTCAACTAGATCAGGTTGCCCAGAACCACATCCAGCCTGACCTTGAATATCTCCAGGGATGGCACATGCACCACCTCTCTGGGAAACCTGCACCAGTGTTTCACCACCTTCATTATAAAGAATTTCTTCCTGAATGTCCAGCCTGAATCTCCCTCTTAGTTTAAAGACATTACCCCTTATCTTATCACAACAGGCCTGGCTAGAAAGTCTCTTCCCATCTTTTTCATAGGTTCCTTTTAAGTACTGAGGGGTATTTTTTTAAGTGGTGAAGCTATTAGTGTATTATTACTAGTACAGTAGTGTTGCAAGTGCTGGTGTTATCCATAGACATGTAGTTGCCTTGTGTTAATGTTTTTGCAGACCACATTTTATCTGATGAGAATATTCATGGAGTGAAGCGCCACTGGTTTCAGCACTCGGTGAACTATTGAATACAAGACTTTGATTTTCCATTTCAGATATACCTAAGAAATAGTTAAGTTAAACCAGGTTAAATAGATACTGATGCTGGAGGGCTGTGTGGGCTTGTGGGTGTGTATTTGTGCCTCTCCAACTCTTACAAAGCCTTTTTCCATCACTTTGAATAAGTTGCAAGTTCTTGTATCACAGTGCACTGCCGCAGGACTGGGCTGATACCAGTTAGAAGACCTCGACTAGAGAAGAGTGAGAGCAACCAGCAGCACATTCTGCAGTGACCCACTGGCTGTGGAGCCTGTCCCCAGGCCTGTCAGTGTAAAACAGCCCAAAACATTGTTGCCCCTTCTGGGCATGATGTAAAAAGCCATCTGTATGCAACAGCTCTGGAGGAGGCCTAATGGCATGGGATTTGGAGCTGGGTGGAAGGGGCTATATTCTGACACTTCATTCATCAGCTGGTCTGATTAATTTGCTTTGTAGTGCAGAAGGATAATTATGCTGCCAGGTGTTTATTCCAGTTGGACTGTGAATCTACCTAATTGCCAGAGCACCTAGAGCTTGAGAGTAACCTTTCATGAAAAGAAAACAAAAGCTTAATCTAAATGCACAAACCAACACAGAGCATCTTGCAAAACAACCCCCTTCAGCTGATGGTTGAAAGTCACAAAGTGCAAAAAGAATTTGAGAAAGGCTGGGGTTGTGGACCTCACAGTCCTGAACTCAATGTACAAGTAGGACTTGTCTCAGGGCTGTATCCAGAAAGGATGCTCACCTTTGCTATTCTTATCTCTGCATGGTCTATGGCAGGCATAGACAGGGATTACTCTCCTTTTCCTCTGCTTCTCAAAGGAGGAGTTCAGTATTCATCTGGCAGGGAGAGGGAAGAAGCTGAGCCAGCGGCAGCTGAAGGAATGGGGTCATTCCCTAGGTCCTGCTGCCCATCTAACTTTAACTGTGTGTACAACCTAACAAATAGGGATCAGGATCCCAAATCTTAGCAGCAGCTCTCCCAGCACTTCCAACACGCAGTCTGCCTGTACTTGTTTAGCAGCTTCTCCTTATCCACCTTCCCTCCCCAGCAACCATGTTGGATGGGGACCATGTCTTATGGCCAGCACAAGAAAGCTTTGAATGACTTGGTGCATCATCCACCTGGGGACATAATCATCCAGTCATTTGAAGCACACTGTGGCATGACTTCTATTCATTTTTACTGCTATTCTACAGGTTATAAGTGGTGCCTTTTTTTATTCCCACATTGAAAGTGCAATTATTAAACTATGAAGTGATAACTTTCCTCCAGCTTTTTAGCAATGGTGCAATAAATTATTACCTCACCATAGAACTTAATTGCACAGTTACATGCATCATTTACAAGGCTTTTAGCATGCCCTGCTAAATTCCCTAGTTTTTCATCTAATCTCTGCAGGACAGAGTTACGTTTTTGGAGACCTGTATGGGTTTAATTCCTGTTAAACATATCAGTAAATCACAGCAGGGAAAAAGACCTGACACATTTCCTTAGAAATTCTCACTGCAGCCTGAGCTCCTAACCTTGTGGCTTCATGTTCAACAGGTCAGCTGAGATGCCATTTGTCATACCTCTTTAATTACTGTGGAACCTTCAATCCAGGCCACAAATTCCTCCCTGCCCATACTTCTTTTTATTTCAGAATGCGTATCTAATAGCAACCAAGGACTTTTCCTATTTTCTCACTTGGAATCTGTTTTGGGAGCTTGGAATTGCTATCTAACTGAATCAGTAACATCTGTGACTGTAGGGCAGCTTGAGTGGGAATAGTTAGAGGGTTAGACAGATTTCCTGCATTTTAAGGCTCTTTTCCACTGAAGAGGCTGCTTCGGGACAATCCAGTTGCATTTAATGCCACTTCTTTCTTTTTACCTTTTTCTCTTTGGTTGCTGTTTAACCCCTTCTTTTCTCCTCTTTTCTTCCTCTTCTCCCTCTTCCCTCCAAGTTGTTTGGGTTTAAGAAGTAAAAATTATTTTAAAGGACCACACCAGCATTTTGAAAAGTTTCAGTTTCAAACAGATGAAAAGGAAAAGTCTGAAGGGATTCCCAGAACTGTACTGCAGCTTGCAGGTATGGCTTTGATTTTCCTTTGGCAGGCTTTTCCCATTCGCTCTTTCATTGCCCTCCAAGAAACACTGCTGGGTGCCTAAAGACCGGTACACTTCTTCCACTTGGCAGGAGAAGATAACAGTAATGCTACGGTTTGTGCTTTGAAAGATTAAAAGCAACATTTATTCCTTACAGTACTTTCAAACTTGCTCAAGTTAATTCAAAATCCATTTTAGACGATGTTTAACTACTAATACTGGATTTTTTTTCCTTTAATTCCACACACACCATACCTATTATTTAAACTAAGAGGTGGATTGAAGTCAGTGCAGTTCTTTAAAGTGCATTAACTGCTTTGAGCAGTCCTTTCCCTCCCTTGGAAGGAATACCCTGTGCCTCCATGACTGGTCTCTTTATGATATGTCTGTAAAAGTTCTGGCAACAAATGACCATACTTTGAGAGCAAGTTCCCAATTTTCAGAGACTTTTTGCTCCTCCCTCCCCATTTTGGTGGTAACCGACCTCATTGCTGTCAAGTAGACAACAAAAGTGTCCTTTTCCCTCCCTGTGGGGCAGCTGATGCATTATTCATCCAACTAATGAGGATTTGGGATTTTCAGGCAAACTGTGGTGGCATTCTTAGAGGCTTGCATCACTTCTGCAAGGTTTCTCCCACACCTGCATGCTTGAGGCAATCAGGTGTTTGAATTAGCAATGCAGAGCTTTGCCCTTTCTCCTCCTGCAAGTGCTTTGCTCAGCGAGTCAGTCCTGTGGCTATTTTGTCTGTCTGTGTGAGGATTTTTCTGGGCTGATCAGTGTGAGGGGAAAGGGGAAACCAAGAGGGCTGAGTGGTTTAGCAAAAGGGATCGCATACCTTGCCTTACATGAATTTGGAAATGACAAGACACAGGTGCACTTCTAGTGGCATTTGAGTGTATGTTAGCATTTAAGGTCCTTTCAATTTTATTTTTCTCCCTTCCTATGGATTGATCTTACTTCAGTGGGAGTGAATCAGAAAAAAATATCTCAAAGCAAGGAAGCTCCTGCTGAAGCGAAGAGCGACATGATGTGAAAGGGCTGATTATGTTTATATTACATGTTCTCCTGTGAAAAAAACAAGCCCTCCAGCTAGTAGGGGAAGGAAGGTCACTGGAACTGAAGAAGCAACTGACTCAGTGTCTTACATCTGAAGGAAATAAGCCCTTTGGAGGTGAGAGGGATTTTCTGATCTAGCTCAGTGGAAGGCAAGCAACTACGAAAATAAGCTTTTCCTGTCATGTTGGAGAATAAAGCAGTGAATCAGAAGGGTGGGGATTGAAAGACAAAAAAGTAATACATGTTTAGTTCTGGTTCTAGTTTTAAATGCTCCATAGGTGATTGCCATGTTGTATTTTTCTCCCAGATCATCATCCTCAGCATCCTTAAGAAAAAATTGGGAATGAAAGAACAACAATAAATGAGATTCTTTTTATATGTGGCAGCCAGACTTCCATGGCTGTGCTGTAAACAGTCTCACCACCACTGGTCTACCTGATGGCATTTGGTCCTGAGGTTTTTGCATCACTCTTCATACCCTTGGCACATGAACATTTGACTGTGAAGGTGACGGTAGGAGGCCTGCTGTCTGAAAAGCCCTGTACAGGGAATTTGGTATGTATGTATTACACTTTGAATATGGACCTGAGACTATGTTTGAGCCCAAACAGACCTTCAGTCCACCCTTTGGGGAGAGAAGTTAGCAGTGGCTTTTGCTGAATGTGAAAATTAGAGCTTGAGTTGCTGCTGGTCCATACCCAAGGAACAGCCCAGATAGGTTGGCCCACTTCACCTTCCTAGGACACTTCTGTCTGCCCCATTTGCCTTGACAGGAGTGGCTCAAGAATGAGAAATCCTTCCCATATATAAGGCACCACAAAGCAAAGCATGACCTGTGGGTAGCATGAAGCAGGGATGCTTTTACAACAGTGGATTTTTACAGCTAAGGTAGAGATGGTGAGTTGAGTTTGGCTATAAAATGCATAAAGTGATCTTAAACTTAGATTGTTCCCCATCTTGGCATCAGAGCATTACTGTGGGCATAGTCTTTTTGGTTAGGGATAGATACACAGGAATGTGTGTGTGGTGGTAGCCAGTCTTTATCGTAGATTGTTCTGGTGGAAGCCATATGAACTGCAATGGCATTGTGGAGTATGAGCACTGTAAATCTTTACAGATCATTGGTCACCTGAAATGTATACTTGAAAGCTTTGGTGTGTATGCAGTTATTTTTGCACAATAGCTTTGCTCTGAAGGAAAGCCAGTTAAATAACAACTACTTTGTACCATAGTGGTAGGCACAGAGCACACTTAGTGCTATGCTTCCAACAAAAGTGACCATTTGGGAAAAGCAGATCACTGTGAAAGTTGATCAGAAATGCAATATAGGATTGTTTTTAATGGCGTTTAGGGGAATATTAAGATTTATTCCTGTAAAGACTTACTCAGCATGTTGCACAAACTCCTCTTAACACACTAATAAGTCAATGTGTTGCTGAATGCTTAGCTATTATAATTACAGCCACATGTTGTCCTTTTTACAAATAGGTCTGGTTTAATTGCATCATTTTTCAGCAGGATTTATGTGGTCCTGTTTAATCTAAAATTAGTACATGTACAAATGAAGTGCAAACTATTTTCCATCACTGAACTGTGAAATGTTCTCCAGAATAGAGAGATACCAACATGTTCCTAAAAAGATGCAATAAGCAGTCAGGCAGCTTTGTGATTTGTGTGCATGTGTGCACCTATACAATTTTGCTAAAAGTAAGGAAAAATACACTAAAATATACATTAACTGCAAAATGAACAAAAAAAAAATCAGTTAAATGATCTAAATCAAGCAGTCTTTTTTGATCATCGCTGGTAAAACAAAGGATGGGGGAAATCATAGATCTATCTTGATATTGCTAGCTTTAAGCATTTATTAAATACCATAAGATCTAATATGTTTTATATATTACTTCAATCTGTCACATGTAAATATATCACATTAACAAGATACTCAGAATTTAGGCCAACACAATCTTGTTCTAAATTATAAATTACTGTGACTAATATTCCATATTCTCTGCATAGTTTTGAGGGCCTAAGAATATGCATAGGATATAGTAAGCAGAAGAGTTTGGGTTACCTGAACCTAGGTCAGATATAGCAATTGCAATACCTACATGTTGATTTGAAGTTTGGAACATGTATGATTTCCAAGCATGCTGGAACTTAAGCACTGAAATACAAATGAATGACTAAATCCCAGTTGGACCCAAAAGCTTACTGCGGAAAGCAGATTAAAATCCTCTTTCGATCTGTATCTAAAAGGAAAAGTTACTTTGAGTTCTGTAGAGTGGTGCTTGCCATTCAGAATGGAGATTTACTTAGTGCTGTGAGGAAGTTTGCTGATTTTTGGTGAGTAAATCAAAAAGCCAAGAAAGGTCCCTATATTGCTGAAGTACTAATATAGATGTGCTAAGGCTTGTTCCTCATCTACACATGGGAGTTTGTCTAACAAATTTTTTTTTGGTGGTGTCATCTTGGTGAAAATATGTGTAGCTGCAATGTAGATAAATTCAGCTTTTGAGAGCTACCAAGTTTTGTGTGATATATGATTTGGATAGAAAGTAGAAGAAAGGCTCTATTAGTAATAATACATGAGTATTGAAAATAACCCTTTATTTTAATTCAGTGTTCCTGATTTTTAAAGCTGAAAGTACTTTTGTTTGTATGTCTCAATTGGCCCAAGATTTCAAAGGCTCACTTAAAGCAGGGCATCTAGTGGCCTGTACAGTTTGATTTTAGCCATGGTAAATGATCATTGCTGTGGGTATGAATGGGTTAAAACACCTACAGACAGTAGGTTGCAGGTCACTGCCATTTCTCTCTGCTTCAGCATGTCACTACAGTAATTCACACTCTGAAACCTTAAGGCTATATCTGGTAACATGCTGCAAACAAGCTTCAACTGAGTTGTCTCTCAAATACCTCTGGTCCTGAATGAGCCAAGGGATCCTTAGTGGTCCTTACTGTCTGTGTTTGCTTCCATCTTTGATTTAAAGTAATGTTTATGGTGTGTATTCTAAAGCTGAAGTATCTGATAAACCAACAGTGGTCGGCTGCACTCACTATTTCTGGCAACCTTTTAACCTGGATCCTTTCAGGTGACAAAGGAGATGTGCCCAAATAAGGACCTGTGGTTTCTCCAGTGTTTCACAATTATACTGATGTTGGACCAGGGTACCAACCTTGGTCATCTCCAGGCTTTCTTCTGCACATTCACAGCTTCTGCTTTTCCTAAGAATGTTTATTTTGTGAATGTAAAGCAAGTGTCCAGGCTGAGGGTTTGCTACCATTTGTAAATCAGGAGCTGAGCATTTACCTAGTACTTCTCACACAGGCTTTTCCAGATGTATTTTCATGAAGTTATTTAAGCACCATTAGCTTTGCTTGGTAAGACAAAGCATGATGCAGGAGTAGGATGTGGGCATCACAATCAAACTTGGGAAAAATCATACATGGAAAATGAGGTGCTGTAGAATTTTAGAGAACACTATCCTAAGGATGTACAACATCCTCCATGGATGTGGCCTTGCTCTCAATGAATCGGGCTTGATATAAAGTCATTTCTGGAGCAAAGCAAATGTGAACCACTTTGACCTCTCACACAGAGCAGGAAACTGTTCTTGGAGCATGGAGCTTGATCTTCCAAACTGGTGGCCTACTAAACAAAAATGAGAGAAGGATGCTCTGCTGTCTATGTGAGTTAGCAGTTTCTGAGGTTCTATGATTTTTGGTTACTGAAAAAGCATTTTTGGTGCTGTATGTATGGTTTTGAACATCTTCAGGTAAACAGCATATGACTCTTCTGATTCTGTTGTATTGTTTTGCTGTAGCATGTGGCCTGCCACACAGAGTGACCTTAGGCTGTCTGCATGCCAAGGGAGCAGTCTCCATCTGTTGAACGCTTGTCAGATGAACGACTGACCTACACTGATCTAACACCATGCAACACCTGCGAGCTGCTCAACCGTGGACACCAGGCCACTGACTGACATGGAGCAAGATGCACCCGCAACAGCTTGGAAGAAACTGGGTCACTTTTTTATAGACTTTAAAATAAAATATGAATCAGAACTCCTCCTGATAGCAGTAAAGCTGGAAGCAATTTCAAGCCTTTCTTAAGCAGAAAGGCTGCTCTTGACTGTTAATGCCCAGAAATGAGTGCCGAAACATTAGCCTGTCGTCAGCTGAACAGTTCAGCCGTATTAAAGGAGGCACCTGGACTTGAAAGCTCTGCTTGGTCTTCTCAAGTTGGATATCCCAGTATTTCTCATTCATCTTGAAAATGTAGAAGCAGCAAAACTTGTCTTGGGGAATAGAGGCATCAGCACGGAGTGGAGACGGATGGTATATGTTACCCAAGACCAAATTACAGTTCAGTGTTCTTAGAGTGGTCCCTGCAAGGTAGGAGCAGGCTTAAATGAGCCGGTGACACAGAAAGAAGGTGAGTGGTTTGCATATGAGATTGTTCTGATGCTGAGAGGGATGAGTTGGTCTTCTGCACTGCCAAGCTTCTTAGGGCAGCATCTTCAGTGTGAGAAATTGGTGTGGAGGGAGCTGCTGTCTGGAGGGTTCAGCTACAGCAGACTTGAAAGCAGCTGGTGGGGAGATCATTGCCTGCGTTGAAGACATTGTCATCATAAGCAAAAGTGTAAGTGATGGTTTAGGTAAGTTTCATGTTTTTCATGCAGAAGGTTTTTTTCCCAACCTGCCCTACTAGCAGAAGATATTCCTGCATTGTAAGAGTTCAAAAACCTGTCAGAAAACTTCCGTTTGATTTTCATGTTTTATTATAGTATGTTGAGATGTTTTTATTTGCCATGTAATTGTATCTAGTGTAATTGGTTTTGCAGTTATAAAGGAATATAGATTAAATGAGTTAGTTTTGAGTTTACCAGGCTGCAGAAGATATACACTTACATTTTTCCTTTAAATTTTGCAATTCCTACAGAAAATAGGGGGAACATTTCTTTATCACTAATTCTTTTAGGTTGTCTGCAGCTAGTCTGGGCTGAGGATGAGCTTGAAAAGGATATTTATATGCTCCTGGAATATAAAGCAGTCACTAACTTCTCCGAGTTGAATTCATGATACCCTTTTTTATCTTTTCAGAACAAGGGAAGACATCAGTTAAACTGTCACAAATAAAACTTAAACTGATGTGAAATAGTATCTAATTTCCTAGATTAATCTGAAAAGTATGCCTTCAGGTTTCAAAAACCTCTTCTTAACCTCTCTTCCACAAATAGCTTTATGCTGAGATGAAGCGTAGACAAATACACAATAGAACCTAAATATCACTTTCTAATAGGAACTGCTGAGGGGTGTGTGTTACATCCTCTCATAGCAACCACAGGCCACATCTCAGATTTGGATGGATCCTCTGCAATGGTTTCCATGGTTGCACAGGGTTTCATGTACCCAATAACATTAATATTCCAGTCCTTAATAGAATAACTTGTAAAAAGGCATTTTTTTCCTCTCTATTACCTATCTTAAATTATTACTGTGTAAATGATTGAATACAGTTATAATATGAAAGTTATGATATTGAAACTTAAAATGCAGTTGAGATTGTTTTAACATGAGCTCAAGCCTACACTTACTTATGTAAGCAAAATTTCAGGTGCCTCCTGAGTGAACACTGTGGGGTTTGGGTGGTAAAATAAAGATGCTTTTTTCTTTAAAGTCTTGTTAGTATCATTTATCCTAACATAAGATTGATTGCAATTTCTTGCCTGGCAAAGTAAAGTATACTGACAATGGCTGACCATTTTGGAAGAAGAAAGTGTAAAGCTGAGAACTTAAAGATGAGATCTCAGTTGTGATACTGTGACTTACATTTTAAGCCCAGTAAGCTGTGTTGGATCGACGAAAAATCTTCCCTTGTGCTTCCCTTTGTGTTTTAATACTGAATTGGAAGTGACTCTTGTCCTTGCCTTTGTGGTCACCTAAGGTTTTCAGAGGCTTGTTGGAAGTTGTCCTCTGATGAAAGCCTCTGTTGGAAGTTGTCTGCTACTTCATTTTTTATGTCCTTTTGAGAAAACCTCAGCTTTTAGTTGTGGTAGCTATTGTGAAGAGAGCAGTCCAGAACTATAGCTGAGCCAACAGTTGGAGAAAACTCCCTGATTAACATTGATGTGCTTGGGTACCTCCAGTTGACTGGGACTTTCATGCAAATTGAAACCATGGGAAAACACAAGTGCTTGGGCTATATGAACGACTTTTTTCAAAGTGCCAATACCTTGCAGATGCTGTCTTAGTTCTGGGACAAGTCGTGGCTGAATGAGGGGGTAGGATCATGGGAAAACTTTGCTGTAGGGAAGAAGCCTCATGTAGCTGTCCATTTGATTTGCAAGAGAAAGATATGTTCTGGCAGTCCTATTTGACATTTCAAATAGGTATATCCAGGTATACCCAGCCCTACTCAAGCACGGGGTGTAAGTGTCCATTCCAGTACTGCAGAATGAAATATGCAGAGGTCTTACAAGAGCTCTTTAGATATACAACAGCGAGCTCAAAGGAATTGCCCAAATATGTGTGACTTTGATATTTATACCATCAAAGTTAGTTGCTACTGAGATGTAATTAGTGCTGACTTCTGGTTTCTGCTCTACAGTTGAAAACCTGCAACAGTATGTGGAGCACTCTAAGCCTTCCAGTGATTTACCTGAAGTGTTTCTTATCTGGCTCACAGATGTGTATTAAAGTTCTGCTTACAAAGAGGAGCTCAATGTGCAAAAAGGATGAATCTTAGCTGTGTAAACTGTAGTTTTCCTGCTGAAGTCAACAACGTTGCCTTGTGACATACCCCGGCAGAGAATCTGGTCTCTAATGGGCGTTTGATGATTGTGCTTGGCTTCATCGGTGAATATTTCAGAGTGTGCTAAAGCTGGGCTCTGAATGCACTCATTCATACACCACTGTATAAATGATCAAAGGAGAGGCTTCTTGATCTTGTAGGTAATAAATCCTCTGATTTCAGATTTACTGAACTGGGGACTGTCATAGAAATACTTGTTCCACATGTACAGATCAGGAAGCTGGAGTCAAGTATTAGTCACACTGGACAAATGCCTCTGGAAGTCCATGAATTGCTTGGCATGTCTGACAGAGTGGACAGAAGCAACTAAGCCGTCATTACTGCAGAGATGAAGTAGGTATAGTATATGTGAATCATGTCTTTGGAGTCATTGCTTGCTGCTTTAAGTCAAACAGTGGTGGAGGAAAAGGAGCATTTACCTGAATATCTAAAAAATGCAAGCAGAAAGAAAAGTAACTGGTTTGAAAATAACCAGTATGCGTTGGGATAGCTTATTTTTGGATTTGTTATGGAGATATTACTGGATATTTAACAAGGGTTTCTCTTGGTTTGCGATTCATCCAGTTTTGCATCTTGCAGATTTCTTTACAGAACAGCTGCAAATCCTTAGAGCAAAACTGATGTGAAAGGGTTTTTTGGGTCATGAAGGAAGGACAGAATTCTCCTCAGAAGGGTCTTTTGGCAGCCAACCAGCTAGTTACACTCACATAAGAATTGTTTTAAAGCAACATTTACTAAGGCTGATTAAAATCTTAAGGTACTGGAGAAATCTGTTACAAGGCAGACTAATAGCAAAGGTAAAGGTCAGACCTTTTTCACCCTTTCTAGTTTTCTTAAGGGCATGTTAATTCTTTCTTCAGTAATGTATGGCACTGATGCATGGGACTGGCAGTGTCTGCTAGCTGGATCTTCATCAGAATCATCAGAAGTAGCTATTGCCACTTATGCACACAAAATTACTTCTGTGAATTTGGAAAACCCCAAGGGTTTGACTGGATTGTGCTGTGCACCTATGCTAACCGATGTATCGCCCTTCTTTGTGCAGTTGTTCAAGAGCTTAACAGAGAATCCTGCCCCTTTGAATAGGAGGTTTGCCAGCAGCATCAACTGGGACATGATTATTGACCGTAGAGGCAAACAAAAGATAATCGTTGAGTTTAACCGTTAATTCTGTAGCATTATTCCAGTAACATGCTGATGCATCTAAGAGTTGCTTCATGTCTATATATACATACCAACACATGTGCACGCACTTGCCTTTGGGAATTCACATGCTCCTGCTAATGTGTATGCAACAGTTTCACTGCGCTTTCTTATTTGTAAACAGAAAGTATTTGGACTTATGCCCTGGTAAGGGGAGCCATTACAAACACAGCATGAAGCCCCATTTATGTCTAGGTTTATCTCACAAGTTAGTCAGTTCATTTTTGTGTGCTTACAGCCAACGTTCAAGATGCAGAAATGCCAAAGGACAAAGTAACATCACATGTTGCTAACCCTGCTGCTACAACAATAGTTTACCCATTTGGAGAGCCATACACAGCTCATCACACCCTTCACTTGGCAGGATTTGTATGATCTGAGAATTGCTACCTGCCATCCGATGTGTCTCATGCTGGGAGACAGGTCTATGAAGTAATGGAGCCTGGCTGTCTGCAGTCAGGACTGCTGTACTACATCCAAAGCAAGCTTGCCAGTCAGCAAATGCTGCATTAATCTTTCAGGGAGTGTTTGTTTTGCTTGTTTTGCTAGGCTGAATTTCAAGCAACTGATAATGTGCTCATGAGCAGGTCCTCTGTTGCAGGCCATTTCTCAAAGAGGAACGTGAAGATCAGTGCTCCCAAGGTTGGGCGGAACATGGGCTTGAAGGGTTATATATGGTGTTGCTTCAGTGTGTGAGCTTACGGAGCTTTTGAGTGCATGTAAATGTGTCTGTGCAGGTACATTTGGGACAGTGGAGTTCTGGCTCTTTGAAGTCTGATGAGTGTTTTTAAAAATATACCTTGGACATGGTCCTTCTCTGTTGGTGCTAATTCTGCAGTGGAGTTACCTCACTGCAAGTGAGATGTACATTTGTTTGCCCAGTAACAGTCAAACCCTCGGACTGCAGAAGGATAAACTCTGAGAGTTTCTGAGGATTAGATGAGACAAGCACTTTACTGCTCACATGATCTTAAGTATTGAAATGCCTATGATTTCAGGAGGTGAACGACAGTGTGCCCAGCTTATTCCCACTTGTTACCTGCAGTGTTGCTGCTCTGTCCAGCTGTGTCACAGTTCTCACTGGCACTGAAAGCCCCATCCCTCAAAGTAGTTTTGCATTTACTTCATCCAATGAAAAAGGAATTTAGATGCTCCAAGTACCTTTCAGGATGTGGAGAATTCAAGTGTGGTTTTGGAGCCTCTCAGGTGTGTGACCTTTAAATAAGATACATTTTTATGGACTATTTTTGTTATTTTTCTTAAGAAACTCCATGCCATTTGTTGACTTACAAAGTAAAATCTAGCAACATTTCCACAAGTCAAGGGAATTCTAGCGTGAAGGATGAGAACAGGAGGATGAACTGGGATACTGAGGTCTTTTAACCTTCTTATGTACTCTGAAAGAATGTGACTGGCAGCTAGGCTGCCACAAAATGATTTTTGTGGTGTTGGGATAACACAAATCCAGTGGATGTTTCATGTGTGCATACTTCCCCTGGAAGCTTTTGCTGAGAGGAGATCTTTAACTTCACATCTATTCTGCCAAGAGCTCTCCTAAGGTAGTGCTACACACAGCAGTATAATTTAAGTGCATTTTTGATTAAAATAGATATTCTCTGCTAAAACTTTAGGTTTCAGGTGGGGAATGAAGAAGAATAGTTCAATGCTTTTTTGGCTTCTAATTTTTTTAGACATTTTCCTCTTCTTTACTGTTGCCCTGATCTTGTGCCTGTTCCTAGTCACAATCGAGATGATTAAAAAGGCAGAAATGAACATAGATATATATGTTTTGACATCCATGTGTCAAATGGACGGGAAGGGGGAGATGGGCACAATTATTTTGTTGCTGTTTATTTCTGGTTTTGAATAATGTTTCTCCACTAAAGGACAAATCACCTGGTTAACATATTGGTCTGGAAGGAGCCAAAGCTTGGGCGGACGTGGCATGCAGGAAGCAGGCTCTGTAAGAAGGGAAAGCTGTCGCTCTTCCTTGCAGGCTGCAGACAGGAGTGCAGTGAGAATTCCCATGATACAGGGAAGTGTGGTGGTATTAGACTCAACATTTATTGCTGCAGTAACAGGATAGTTCCTCCAGGCTCAAATAATCATATGAAACTTCCCTTTACCAAATCAACAGCTTAAATTGGATATGAGAGAGTTTAGCATCTCGCATGCTGCTGTGTACCTCTGTGAAGTGTAATGCAGATGCTTATGGTCAGTCTTCAGTTGTAATATGTATGTGTATTATAGAGCTAGGCTTTTTAGGGCAGTTTTGTCCTGTTATGTCAGACTGCTGGCAATGATAACAAGAATGCTGTCCAGTTGTTGGTGATGAGTTCCCTAACATGGATGGATCACAGTGCAAGGTATGTAATTTCAAATGTGAGTTGAATATGGGATGCAATGCTTACAAAATAAAAGCACAATTTTTCTTGTGGCACTTAACCTCATAATTTTCCTTAGCAAGGCTTGATTGTTTTGCATGTATTCTAGAAAACATAACAGATATTCTTTGGAATTATTTGGAAAAAAAGTATTTTAATATCTTTTGCAATTTCTGCGGTGAGAGTATGCAGATTCAGTCTGGTTACTAAGAACAATCCAATGTATATCAGGGTGAAAAAATAAGCCTGTCACTTCTTTGGAACATGATCTTAAGTTCAGTGAAGTGAATGAAAAGGCTCCTGTTGGTTTTAAGTGGATCCAGTCTTTACACAGTGAACAGAAGACATGTGGAAGCATGTGTCTCATCTGCTTAAACGTGAAAATGTTATTGGTAATTTATGTTGATAGAAGGAGCACATGGTAGCTTCCTTCCTGCATTTATACAACAGGAGGCAGAAGCCTCAAGTGCTCAGTTGAAAACCATCAAGGGTGCAGTTGCCTGTAACTAGCATGATGGTAGTGACACAATCAAGGATTAGGCTGCTTGAAGAATATTTGGTGGAAGGTGAAGAGTCAGGCAGCAGTGTTTTCCCATTAGGTAATGGCTTATCCTATCCAAAGATGACAGCTTCCTAATCCTGGCGTGCCGTGTCATCTTTAAGCTTGCAAAAGGGAAGATGGTTCTTACTAAAACACTTATGTTGGTGTTTCTGATTCTCATTCAAGCAATGATTACACTCTCTCTAAAATAACCGAGCCAACAAGTGATGGAGAGGTTATCAAGGAATCCACTGCAGACAGACCAGGCAGGGTGTTGCAGCCTGTGGAGGTGACAGCCTCCCGGTACTACCCAGTAATGGAGCTACCAATATTTGGGAGCACGGGAGTATGTTATCTACACCAGCTAACAGTCCATAACACCTATTGCCCCTGTGGTGTGATGGAGTTATCTTAGGCTGGAATTAATAGAGGACTAATAGGAGAAGAGAAAACCAGCAACAGACTACCTAAAATGATTTGTGATGGATCTTAAGTTTTCAAGATATCCCAGTGTGAATGTGCTTGCAGAAGGGATCTCTTCTAAGCCTTATTTATCATCATCATTTTGGAGGGAAGATTTTTCAGGACTCGTGTGAGTTCATTTTAACTGCTATTTGAGCATCAAAGACTCTTGATTATGTATGGCTTTTTCTAAGATGACATAGCATTCAAAATATTTGAAAACCATACAGAAGAATACTGCATAGAAGGAAATTGTGCAGGAATAAGGTGGCAGATGCTGCTTATCTGTAATAACACGATGCTTCATATGTCCAATTCCTGGTTTACATTAATGACTTCATTAAACTCAACAGAGTTGCTCTGGATTTTCACCAGTATTAGGCTAGAGCAGAAGTAAGAAAACCAATAGACTTTTTTCTTATCTTTAGGTATGCAGGGTATTGATTGTTTTTCTTAGAACACTTAAATATAGAAAATGAAAAGAAACACCAAAACGCTGGTAAAAATGGCATTGGAAGAGAAATTTTATGTGTTGATGAGCTGAGCTGGTACCAGCAGAATGGGATCAGTGAGTGGTCAGATACCGTATGCTCGATCTCTGCATCTTTCAGCTATCTTCAAGACTGATGCCTCATGTTATGTGAGCCAGAGGAAGCCTGAAACTACACAGCTTGTCAAAGAAACTTGCACCGTTACAAGGCATCACCTCCACTCTCCAGACACCCATTCTCCAGACAATTAACTTCTGTGTGCTGTTAGTACTTTATTTCTCTCACTTCTCCCGCGTATGTATGAAACTGTCAAGCTGAATTTCACTTTATAAGGTGATAGGGAAAAGATCTAACATTTATTTTTCCCTTTTACAGATCTTTACAGTGTGCAGAACCTATTTTTTACAGCCTAAAAAACAACCAAACAAAACATCTCAGGTGAACAAGAGCAGCATCTGACATCACTTGCAGTTATTATCACCATCAATAAAAATATCTCTGCTTTCATAAAGAGATGATGGGATAGGTGTGAGAACAAGTAATGCTTATTGGAATCCAATTTTTTACATTAAACTTGACCAAATAAGAGCACAAAAGGAGAAATTTAGGCCTGGGCAAAAGTGTGGCATCACTTTCTCAAGCTCACTTCAGATAGTTTTAAGGGGGAGTTAAACATTTTGCAGTCTTATTGCGAAGAACAGCATTTCTCATCAGTGCATATGTTTGAGACCTTCTCTATGATTCTTGGAAAAGGGGGGCAAAATAATTGATTTTCTTGGTGTTTCACTGATATTTTTCTTGTGTGGACACCAGAGCTTCCCAGCAATGCAAGCATTTTGGAAGAGCTATGTATTTCAAAGACCTGTACAAACTCCTGGGTGCTTGTTCCCTTGAATACCTGAGCACATTCACACTCACTTCTGCCTCTGCAGATTACAAGATTGCAGTCATTGTGCCAAACCAGTCAAATCCCACATCTCACATCATTCACTAGAAAATGAAAATGGTGAGCTGTACATGATGCTGTTGCTTCTGTTCCTTGCCAGCAGTTTGACACATCTGGCAGAAAAGTTCACTGTATGAAGTGTTTCCTACTTTACTGAGATCTCTTCGTGACATTGCTTGAAAAATCCAGGTTTTGCCAATTTCTTTGTTTTGTAATAAGCCATGTGGCTTGTTCCACATGCATTTATTGCCTGACATTTTACTGTAGTCTTGAAATGGTTTTGTATCATTTGGTAAGCAAGGCCCTGCTAAAGTCAGTGCATAAAGCTTGTTCAAGGTGCTTGCATTCCTTGAAAGTAGCCAGGCAGGCATTTTCTACTCAGAAGTGAATAATTAATTGAATTTATTTCATTTGTTGTTTGTACGTGTGCGTGTATTCTTTGCTTAGGTGTTTTAGTGAATACTAAATCCCAGGTATGTTAAGGGGATCAGCAAAATTCATGCCAGTATTAAATGAGTATTTGCCGAGAGCGAATTTTGAGTGTGCTGCATGAAGCATGTAATGCTTAAGGCTATATTCTTCAGCTAAATGGTTAAATTCTGCCCTAAGACCAAGTTGTCCAGAGCAGTAAAAAAATAGAAATGAAGTGAGAATATGCTTGTAGTGAAGAACATACAACCCTATGAGAGGATTATTTGTGAAATTATAATAGGCAGTTGAAAGTCTTGGAGGCATTCAAGAGGCTTCATTGCTTCCAATCCAAATGGTTTATGGAGAGAAATAAAGCTAAACCTATTTGTTTTTTCAAGTAGTGCTAGCAACTTGTAAGATTTGTGTCGGGCTCCAAGTAGAAAATGATCACCAATTATAGTCCAAAGAATAACAATAAAAGCTTGGTAAGAGGAAAGCAATGCTATAACTTCTTCAGTGAGTTCAGTAGCTTTAATTGCCATAGGGCTTTTTTTGAGGAGTTTTTAAACCTTTGGGCCCATTTTCTCTTCTGTAGAAGTGTTGCAATTCATCTATAGAGGAGTTTTTGCTTGGTCTTGTTCTTGTCTTTCTTGAACTCACATTTCAGCTGTGTGTCTCTGGCTGTTAACTCTGTAGATTTCTTTTGGGTATGAGAAAGCTTGTTCTCAGCAACCTCCAAAACCACCACAGTGGGATAATACCCCACTCACCCTCTGCTTTGAACATCAAGAAGAAAAGGACCTTTGCTCTCTTGTATTGCTGAGGAATCACAGGAGCTTCACTTCTGACTCAACAGCCTTTGACAGAAGCAGGTAGTCCTTTTATCCTGGTGTGGGTTTTTTTTGGTTGGTTGGTTTGGGATTTTTTTGTCCATGTTTCAAACCAGGAGGCAGGAATTTCCTTTAAGAATGAGATAACACTCTTCTTCATAAGCTTATGCCCTGTGGGCGTTCTGCAGTTTCCTAAGAACCTCACGCCATCCTCATTATTTGATAGAGGATGGCAGTACTGGGATGCAGAGTCATAAAATAGGGGAGCAGACAGATTAAGAAAGCTTTTCATTCCCACTGGAACTAGAGGCCAATAGAAATGAACTGAATGGTACGTTATCTGCTTACAGTTTTACTCAATGGGGTGGGCTATCAGCAGTTCAATGTGAAGAAATGTACAGTTAGGTTGGTTTGCTACTCACTGCTTTGATTCAGGGTGGCAGGTCAAAAAAGTTATGTCTCACCTGGTAGTTTGAATGATCTTTCATCAAATTTTAGTCTTGCAAGTTGAACTCTGCATCCTTTAAAGTACAAGCTTTTCATCAGAGAACTAGAAATGGGTTACTTGCACCAGTTAGGACTATAGACAGCACTGTTAAGCTCAAAAATAGGGATGTGCACATCCTTTAGATCCGATGACATACATTTCAAGCTTTTAAATCTGCAAGACAGAACCTGAGGGAGGTCCAAAAGCACATGCACACTTGCTTAGCATCAGAGGACCTCTTCCAGCGCCAAACAGCAGGCGTGTTCACTGGTGAAGTAGTCAGATCTGCGTAGGGTCTGGCTGGCTGCACCAAAGTAAAACCCTGTTTCATCTTCCTATAAGGATCTGAAAGGTTTTTCTCTTATTAAGAAGCCTCCTTTGTCTGGGTTCACTGATCTGCATGGATTTGCCGTGGTGGAAGGAGTTTTGGTTTTGCAGGCTTTTCAACCCACTTGCTGTGTTCGGCTTCTTCCTTTAAAAATCTCCATAGCTGATTACTAGCCAGAGTTTCCAAAATAGACACTATGCTGTGGGCTTTGGGAGGAGGGTGAAGCCTATATCTTATCTATAACTGTGTAATGAGTGTCTGATAATTTGTATGTTTTTAAACTGCTTTAAATAGGAGCCTTCTGCTTTTGTGAGTTGGAATACTAACAGGGCAGAGGGAAGGAGGTGGAGGGGAGTAGAGATCAAGGAAGACTGTGGCATAAGCTTTCCCTTCTGTTACCTGCAGGCACATTCAAACCAGCTGTTGCTGTATTAGAGGTTGGGTTGTTTTGGGTTTTTTTGACATCTAAGATATAGCATAGAATTATGATGCATTTATTCTGTCAATTAAACCAAGTGGTTAGGAACAGCACCCTATACTTTAAATGCTTTCCAAAAGTAGAAACTACTAGAGTTTTCTCTTACCAACTCAGCTGGGTGGCAAGCAGGAGACCTGGTTTAGCCCAGCCATCCATTCCCCTAAGAGCTTCCCAAGGTTTGATGTCCTGCTACACCAGAAGCTTGGCTGTGGTGCACTCTAGGTTTTTGCTATCCTCATGTGGATGCAAGTCACGAAGGCATCTCTCTTGCCCACCTCCATCTGGCAGAGTAAAGCTAAGGGACCAACTCCCCATGGCAGGCATTAGTGAAACACCAGTGAAACCAGTGGGACTCATGGTGCTGAATCCAGAGTCCAGAGCAATGTTTTAGGTGGGAGCAGCCAACATGATCAATTGAGAAAGTGGGCAATGCTGGACATCAGTTCTTCCCCTGCTCCCCTCCCCTCATATTTATAGGCTTCTAATTTCCGCTGGATAATGAATATCACTCTTCATTATAATTATGTTAAAAGGTACCAGCGTGATGATTCAGAAACCCTTGAAGATATAGTCATATTTTCAGCAACAGATGGATTTAACACTGCAGATGGAGTGTTAAGAGTGCAGGTAATAACAAACTCAGCAATGTACTGTACTGAAATATAATTGGAAAGTATTAATCATATATTGGTTACTTCAGCTTCACTAAGTAGATGTTTAATTTTCATCAATCTTTTTACCAGATTCCCGGAAAGATTTCTGTGTAGACAGAGTGTGGCTTCTAGGTGAAAGGATTGCTGAAGTTATTAATGACTAAGGCCTTGATCTTGCAGGCATGTGCCCATGGCTTACCCAGGCATGCAGGATAAAAATCATTTGTGTTAATAAGGCTGTCAGGTGGGACCCCATTCATATGGTCTAAGTTTCAGCTGGTGACTAGTCAGTAGTAAAACTCAGATCCCTCCTAGCTTGGGGGCTGCTGGAATCCTGCCAGCAGGAGTGGCTGGCTGCAGGATTTGGGGCAGAACACAGGAAATTTGAAAACCTCTTTTATAGAGGTGAACCATGAGTCCAAGCCTTTGCAGAACTGGGAGCTGGCAACACTGGGGAGGGCTGGTTGGTTGGGGCTTTGTTTTGTTATTTCTTCTTATTTTATCAAAGTACAAACCTTTTGAAATTGTCTGTGTACAAATGGGCTGCTTCCCACAGGTTATATTTGAAGCTAGGTGATCCAGGGGAGTTTTAGTTGTGAGCAGACCATGCAGGACCAGGGTGATCAGTGATGCCAGGTTGTATACCATGGCTCTTATTGTTTAATTAATGGTCTTTATAGCGAGGATTTCATTTGTAGGATCAGAAAGTGGCCCATGCTCCAGTGTGCCACCTGGGAATGCAGGGAGCAGGGCATGCTGTAAGGCACAATGCCAGATCATGCAGGCAAAATATTCATCTATTTTACACTGGGAAGATAAAATTTAATTTTTAGTGAAAATCAAAGTATTATTCTTTTACGTAAGTTTCTATGAGTGGTTTGTGTTCACATTCTTCTCTGTGGGTTCAGGCATCTGATAAAGCTGCATCTCCATCGATTTCCTTTTGACCTTTCTTCTCCCTGGTGGGAGTCCATGGCCATGGCATAACATGATGAACTGCAGAGTGACCAGGTTTGCAAACAATAACATAAACAATCAATACCTTGAATTTTAAGCCCCATGAAATACTTTGGCTGAATGCTTTAGTCTTTTGCTGAACTATTTAGTTTTCCAGCTCTCTGCAGACCCTGCAAATGTAATGAAAAAATGGAGTTCTCTATGGAAACTTGTCTGTCACTTGATGGTACAATATCTCTATCTTGGCTGATGGGGAAAAAAGATCAGGTAATAAAATTCAACATGACTGGAAATAAAATAGAGCATGACTAGAAATCTCAGGTGAACATGTTAACAATGCAAAATCAGTGTGCTGTCTATTTTCTGACGAGCACTTGTATGACAGGGAGAAACAAACAGGCACTGATTGATTGACCATGGTAATCAAATAAAGGTCTGTGAGTATAAATGACTCTACATATTGTGTCTCTTTAAGGATACAAATCAAGATGATGTGTTTGTGACAGGTCCCACATTGCTGTTGTGTGGAAGGAGCAGCTTATTGCTAGAATGTGAAGACAAATATTTTTGCTTAATTTTCACTTACACTTGGAAATAATCTCTCTCTTATCTTCCCCTCCTACTCTGTCCAGGTTATATGCAAGCCCCAGAGCTGCAGCAGGGTCTGCAGGCAAGGATGGGTGTCTAGAATGTAGATCAAATAGGACCAACTCTAAGCTCCTCCATGCAATGGGTTTTGATGGTGTTGACACAGAGGCAATGTACACAGCTGCTCAGGCTCCGTCATATGGGGTGATACCAAGGACAAGAGTCAAGGTGCATCCATTTTCCCAGCTGGACGCAATCTGGAGGTCTTGTATGTACTAGTAGGATAGACTTGTCTTTCCTGCAGTGTTTGAACCTTCTTTCTCTCTTCTTTATTTTCATCCTTGTTTATGAGAATTAATTGAGTCAGAAGTTATTTGAATTGGCATGTGTCTAAGTTTTGATTTAAATAACATGTTTTAAAACTTATGCTACGTTTATAGCATAGAGTTGCATTTCTTGAGAGAGGCTCAGTCTCACTATGCCACCAGCAGGATGGGACGTTAAGTACTTGTTTACAGGTGGGTAATGCATTGCATATACAGATAATCACATAACTTAATAAATGTTAAGAAGCTGCCTAGGTACTAGGAGGTGAATAGATCCCCTTTAATAAATCATCTCACGCTTCACTCCAAAAGGCTTAAACTCCAGCTCAAGGTGTGACTTAGATCACTGGGACCTGTGAAAGCTGCAGAGCCTCTGCTGTCCCCTAGTGACCTCCGGACTTCTTTCTGTCCCTGTTTGCCCTGTGTCATCTCAGCATATGCTTCTTGATCTATCCAATTACAGTGATGAAGTTTTTCATTTGTGATTTATGAGACAAAGTGCTTTTGGATGAAAACTGTAACTCAAGCAAAATCACAAACCACTACCTTTATGGCATTTTATTTGCTCCCTCAAGCTGTGTGAAATTTGCTAGATTTATCAGAAAATAAATGTAAATACCTTGTATTTTAAAACCTGATAAGTTATTGACAAGAAAAAGTGCTCTGAGTTAATCAGTCTGATGGTTCTGTCACCCTTTGTCCCTCGAGGATTTAGAAGTCGTGGATCACACCTTAATGCTGGTCAGCTCTCACCATTTAGAAGAGAGAAAACAAACATTCCTGTGTCCCAACTTCTCTTCCAGTGTCTGAACTTGAATTGAATCAGCCACTGAGCTGAAGGAAATGAAATATAAATTGACATGAAGAAAACGTTTTCCCTGCAGCTGCAGAAGCAGCTACAGTTGTCAAAAGCTGATTTTTATCCCTTCAAAGATCAGTATTTGGGGTTAAACCATCCTACACAATAGGTGGACTAGTGTGGCCTAAATGTACTGCTTTAGTACTATTTTAAAAATTTTATTAAAGTCAGTTTAAAGAAAGATTGTCTTAATTTCTGTTGTGACTTTTGGCACAAATCTAGAAAGGAAAATCATAGTACAAGCTACTTTCTTAAATGGTGCTCCTGTTTCTCCCTTGTTTGTAATCATAAATGCAGAATTTAGTAGTCTCATGGAGTAACTTAAATATAATGAGTATTTTTATTATTTTGAGACATGTAACTCAGTGGCTTGTGTTGCAGAAATACTCCTGTCTGGGGAGTCAGGCAGCTGCATTTACTCACCTTGGGTTTGCTGTGCTTGCTTGCGTAACAGTGCAATGGTATAAGGCTGTGAACTATCGCACAGGCATCCTAAACAAATACTGAATAGCCTGTTTGGGAGAGAAATTTCAGACCATTTAGATATTCAGGACTTTACCCTAGACCCCAGGAATTACCTGGAGTAAATTCCTTCTACTCGGGTTGCCCTGTTAGCCTTGACATTCAAAGTGGAGTTTAAACATTATTTTTTCCTGGGCAATTTCTTTGCAGTTAAACTTTCTCAACTTTACGGTGCTTAAATACCCAACTGAACACAACATGGCTTCTTCCTGCTTCTCTTCTCATGTATGCTTGGAGAAATGAAAGAGCATTAGAAGACAATAATCATTATACAGGGGAGGAAAAAAAAGAAACACTTGTTATTTTGGAGATGCCTTGTCCAGACCTGTTATCATTCAATTCTCTACCACAGCAACTACTGTAATACAGATACCAAACTTATTATCAAGTTTAGATTGATAAATGCCACTGGCATGGTGAAGAGACATGTTAAACTTTCTTTAAAGTTCGAAACCTGCTTCTCCTCCTCTATGTACTCTTAAGGTTTCTTTCCCCATCTGCAACATCTTTTGAAACAGGAAGCTGCTTTCCTTGCTGCTTGGCTCTGTCAGCAGCACAGCTACACATCCCATAGGCAGAGTGGGCTTTTTAAGCACTGCTAGTATTGTACTGCTTGTCTACATACTGCTTTTGGTGGGTATACCTTCTGTGAGTAGATGCCTCCTAACTGCTGTTAAGTAATGTATATCTGTCTTGAGAGAGATACACTGCATCAAGCATTTGTGGAATTTGGGTCTTTGCCTCTTGGATCCTCCAAAACCCATTCCATGAGATCCCTTTGGTTTTTTAGAACTATATTTTCAAATCTTCTTAAAAGAAAGAAAATATTTGAAGGATTTCTTTACAGATATAACTGATTTATAACCCGATAAAAAGTCACTTTTGTGCAGCATCAAGTCCTGCTCAATTTATAGATTTGAATGCTGCAGGCAAACATCTTTCCTTACATAACTGATATTTCTTATTTTAATGCAGCCCATTTTTAAAGCTGAACTTTGAAGTTGATCCCTCTGTAACGCTCGGTGACACTCAACAGCTAAACAGAAGCTTTTTATTGTTTTTAAAGGATTTGAACAGTGTCAGATGAACAGATGCTAACACACACCTGTAGTCTATCTCTGCTGAGAACCATATTTACTGCTACGGTTTAGAAGTGTTCGAAGGTTTTTAAACCACCTTTACAATGAAAGAATAGGCTTTTATGTAGAAAAGCTTTGCAAAAAGCATCTGCTTTGTATATCTTGGTTTTTTTTCTTTGTAATTTTTTTTGCTAGAACTAAAAATTGTTGTATATCTTTTGACTTGAGAATTTCTGTTCAAAATACCAACTTTCTGTGGGGAAAAAAAGAAGAGATCGAGAGGATTTATCTGAGGACTTGTCAAAATTCTGCCCAGACATGGTGATGACAACTTCTGTGTTTTAGCTACTTATCATGATTTGTTGATGTTTTAGATACACTTGTTTGATATTTGTATTCATGTGGCTGAAGTAAATGGCTTATTTGGGGTTTATGCCTCATTTTGGCATTGACTTTAATTTTCTAAGACTTTGGCCAAATTTTTGTGCTTTGCTTTAGGAGCTGGTGGATGAGAGTGAAGGGGTGGGGTGAGCATAGCAAATTGGAGATCTTTTAACCTTAACACTGAGGTGCTTAGTGCTCATATCTCCAATCAGCCACGAATTTCCAGCATGCTCATTAAGTTACCTCTTGACAGAACAAAACGGGATAAGTAAAACCTAAACTTTTTAGACTAATAGGCAACATTAGCACAAAGCCAAACAGCCTTAAAGGACCATGAGAAAATTCAGGCTAGCTATTAGAAGATGGTTTCTGTCCGACAGAGGAAAAAGATTCCAAGCAGGTCTCAAATGGAGGCAAGTAACTTCAAAATTGGAGCATTTTATGTGAAAGGGACTTTGCATCCTGACTACTGATGCCAGGAGGACAGAGAAGGTGACAGCCAGATCTTGGGGTGTTCCCTTTGCAACCTTAGCTGTGATTATCCGTCCCACCACCAATGAACCCCCATAACCCCCAGGTTTCTCTTTCCAGCTCTTTAATTGGTGTGCGTGTTCCTTTTGAGTGTGATTTCTGGATCCATGGTCTTGTTCCTCCCGGGAGTATCATTCTGTGTGGACACTTTCACTCTGTCTCTGATGGAGGGACGAGCACAGTAACCTGGATGCTGCATCCCTGCCCACTGATAATCATACGTGTACCTTGTATAACAATTTCATTTTCTTATTTAACCTAAATTGCCACTTGCATATGTGTTTTTAAGTATGTATTTAAGCATGTATTGTTTGGATCCAGACTGACGGCAGGACTTATCCTGCGTTGACTCAAAATTACACTGTTTCTCCAGTTGTAAACCCCATCATTTAGCAGGCGGAGACTGTCACACTGTCACAAACTGGGTTGCATGGAAGCTAGCAGCAGCACTCTGCTTCTCTAGAGATGAGTCATGCTATTTCAAACTATCTGGCTAATCAGTAAACTGAGATCTGCTGCTTTACAGTCAATATATAATATTTGCTTTGCCTTTGTGCACTACTTTACATTTTGGATCCTTTGCAATTAGGATACGAAGCATATAAATTGCATCTAATCCAATTTATCCTGTTCATCTTGGCAATGCTTGCAATGCTGACAGCTTAAAGAAAACACTTAATTTGACTAAGTGTTTTCAGTTTGCTTCTCAAAATATTTGAAATCATTAAAGCCAGAGTGCCCCTGCAACAGCAATACACACAGTTCTGACCCACTTTAGCAAGTTAATTACAATTCCTGTGACCATGCGGTCTTTGCCTGTGCTGCAGGTTGAAGCAGTTTACCTGGCTAAGACTGGGTTCAGTCTCTGAGAATAATTCTGGTGTATTGATGCTTTGTAATCTGATTTTTAAAGAAGCTCTTAAAAGCAACAAGGAGGAATACTGAGGACGTTAAGTAATGCAGCAGGAGGGTTGGAGCTAGGTGATCTTAAGGTCCTTTCTAACCTATTCTATGATTCTATGTCATGTTTCCTGCCTTGCCGTGCCAAGCATGGTACGAGGTGGGCTGAGCGCTGAGGTCCCTGTGCAGATGCTTTCCTGCTCTAAGGCTGTTAGAGTCCCTGTATTCATAGCTATTTGTATTCTTTGCTACCTGCTAGAGGTGAGGCACAGCAGAGGGATGTCGAGCAGTCCTGGAAGTGCCCTGATGAGCACAGGTGATTATGAGCAGTGGCTCAGTAGCACTGGAGCATGCCAGTGCTGATGGGGTTGTGGGCTGCATCCTACTCTCTGCACGATATGCTCGTAGCTGAGGACTTGTCACAAACTCCTTTGTGATGGCGTTTCACCCTTCCCCTGCTGCAACCCAACAGGAAGAAATGTAATCTAGGCTTACTGTAATTACCAAACTCAGATTCCAGTCGCAGAGCAGGATGAAAGAGAAGGGAGAAAGCGTACATGGGAATAGAAATGGACCAAATGGTTTATCAGTGTAAGCAGTAACATGTTACACTAGAGCTAGGCAAATGCATTTGCTGATGTCATCATAGGTAACACTGAGGCAGCATAAGCATCAGTACATGGTAATGAGTAGAAAATATATCCTGAGCTCCTTAGTGGTCTTACACCTTGGCCACACATGCCACTGTGTCTCTTCTGCCGCTGTGGGTCACAATAGCTCGTTTAGCTGCTGCACCTGAAGTGCTGGGAGATGTCAATAAAGTCCCAATATTCTGAGTGTCTTATGATCCAGTCTGTCATTTGGATTCATATTTCCTGTAGTTAATCGTTTGAGACTGATGAAAGAGTTATCTATTCCCAATTTCTAACAAAAATTCAGTTAAAAAAATCCTATTATGAATTGCTGGTTTTTAACTGCTGGATATGACCAGGTAATTCAATATTGTGGTTTTGAAGCACTGAAGCATGGTGGTGATGATGCAGCCTGAAATTGCCAGACATTGAAGGGCAAATGATACAATCACACTACAACAACAGTGAGCTTGATTTGGCACATCACCATGATATAATTTTGCTCTGTAATATTTTTTTTCCCTTTTTAATGATTTGCTCAAGACTTCCCTTTCAGAGACTTGTGCTGGCAAGCTGCAATACCTCAGAGAAGGGAAGGTCCAGAGCTGCAGCAGGAGTATGGGACTTGGAAAATGCAACTGGTGCGGAAGAGTGAACAAGGTCACTGGTGACACAGCTCTGCTCCATCTGTGCAGGCACGCTCATGAGCAGAAGCATTCCAGCAACGTGGCGTTTTGTCACATTATTCCTCTCCTTTCAAATTTCAATAGCTAGTTATTTGCCTGCCTTTGGTTGGGAGACAAAGCCCCTCTTTGTGCAGTCACACAAGGCAGCTATCTCATGTAATAGAGAAATGAAATGCAAATTCCTCCGATAAGGCAGGAATGGTGCTTGTCTGGGGAAGAAGGAAGCATTGTCCGGCTACGGAGGCAGAAGGAAGTGATGCTGCCCAGTTTCCCTGACAGTCCCAAAACGTGGAAGAAACCACCATTTGTGGAGTCTTCATATAACCTTGACGTTAAAATCTTCCATGCCTCAATTTCATCTTTTGCAGAACATGGACAAAAATTACTCTGTTTTGTGCAGTTCAGAAAAGCATTTCAACCCACACTTTCTTTTTGAAGTACGCAAGAAGATCCCCAACTGTCTGCACAGATCAGTGTACATGCTAATGGATTTTGTAACATTGGGTCTGAGTAATTTATAAAGGGCCTGGAGAAGTTTAAGCAAAGATCATGAAAATTACTGAATAAGAAACAATTTTAATCATCCTTTTATTTTTTTTTTTTAATCAATTTGTCAAGGAAGTAGGAATTTTTACCTAAAATGTTAGTATTTTTTCTTTATCTTTTTAGTTGAGTTGTAGTACAGAGTAAATTACTAGTTAAAAATTAGTGAAGTAAAAGAAAACCAATGCTGGAGGAAGGGACACTAAGAAACTAATTTGCTCAGTATCAGCCTCCTGAAAAGAGCAAAACCG
The DNA here is from genome assembly GCA_024733675.1 of Psilopsiagon aymara. Taxonomy (NCBI): domain Eukaryota; kingdom Metazoa; phylum Chordata; class Aves; order Psittaciformes; family Psittacidae; genus Psilopsiagon; species Psilopsiagon aymara. Next base: position 8,108 of record JANRGW010045534.1, on the reverse strand, counting down.
TTGTGCATTGTGCATATGAAGAGTTATTCAGAGCTTAAACTGATGACACAGTCAGGGGACAGTTTAACCTCTGGCATTAGCTAGAAATGGCCAGGGATATGAGCCAGTACAGCAGTGCTAATTAATGCACCCTGAAGGGACACAACAAGGCATTGGCCCCGTACACCTGAGACATACTGCTGTCCATGCTGAGGTGCCAGCTAGTGTTCTCTCATAAAAATAGCCCAAGTTAAGAAAATAAAAGGCAAAATTCCAAACCATATATATAAAACAAGATTTAGACATCCAATAATAAACTGAGTTCAGTAACACATCTCTAGCTCATTAATACAGGGCAGAAAAATCTCTGCTGTAGCTGCTGTTATTGAAATGCAGAAGCTTCATTCCAAGGCTGGGCAGCAGCATCTTTGCTGACCTCATTTGTCCTGCCTGGGCTGAAAGCTGACAACACTCACTCTTCTCATGTTGGGAAAATGTCCAATGAAGAGCAAGGATAAAATCTCAGGGCTACCAGCTCTTTAGCTGGATTGTGGGTATCTGGGAAAGGATCTCTGCCTACTCTAATGGTGGATACAAAATAAATCTATTTCAGACTGAACAAGAAACCAGGAAAGGATTTGATTCCTTTTCTGCTTCTGGTTTAGTATTAGCAGTGCATTGTCCTTTGCTGGCATTCAGACTCTATGAATTCAGTACGAAAAATCATCAAACACTCAGCAGTTCGCAAGCTGAAAACACTGCCTAAAAAATCAGGCTGTTAAGGGAGTATGGTAAGCTCTTGGCTTCATCAGATGACCCATTCTTGATAACCAAAGTGAGGAAGTAGCTCATCCAAACCAGCTAGAGTCAGGTTAATCTGGGTCTATTTCAATATATGCTTTGGGGGTGAATGGGTTCTTAAGTATATATCCACTTGAAATACCTTTGCTTCTGATGAAGCAGACCCCAAGGACCTGAACTTCATGTCAAAGATAAGCCCCAGTACGGAGCGCTAGAAAATGTTCTTCCCTCAGCAGGCTATGAGAAGATCAATGCTGGATTTATGTAAGTGAGTATATACCCTCAATATGTTACTATTCCTCCAAAACATATTTTGTTGGCATTTAATACGGTAGCAGTTGCACGGTTGTATGGGGCACTAGTTTACAACTGCCTGGATGGTAGGAGAGAGGAACCATTTGGCAAATCGGACCAGACCAAATGGTATTCATTTGGTTAATCACCAGCTATTAAAATAGCATTAAATCATAGTAACCTATTTGTTCATCATTCAGTGCACAATTTTCTGCACAGTGTATTCATAATTGCTGTACCCAAGCTAATTTTAAATGAGCCAGCAAAGCCATTTTCCAGAAATCTCCTGGGAAATGGATCGGTGGACTGATCGATCTCTTCTTGGCCTAAGCCCCAACAAAATCGGAGTTGATTACATTGGTGTTTAACTTTGAAATGAGCTAATTTGGGATTTAGACTAAGTTTTAAAGCTTTGTGTGTCTTTAGCCTCTTGCATTACTCCAAGATTCATTCAACTTTCACTACCTCCAGGAAGGTTATATTCACTGTGTTCACACGAAGCATGTGAATATTCAGGCATCATTGCAGATTGCTTTGTGATTTCTATTAGCAATAACCTTCCAGAGCTCCCTGACGGTTCCTCTCTTTATCACCATGAATTCAGAAAATGATGAATTTTCTTCAACTGAGGAATGTATCAGTAACTTTGATTTTGGTCTTCAAAGTGCTGATCTTCTGAGTACTGATACTCCAGTGCTGGGATAGAAGCCCTTTAGGGTTATGGGAAGCAGAAGAGGTTACAATGAATCCTCAAAGACATCTTAAGGCTAGCTGAATCTTTGGCTTTTCATTTCATTCTGCGCATCATTTGATTGGTCATTTTATCACCAGTTATGAAGTGAAATTAGATAATCTCAATGCCATATGGTATACAATATTTATAGTTGAGTATGTTTTCCATATATGTGTACTAAAGCCTGCTTCAGGGACTTGTTATGATCCCTGTGTTTACAGGATTTGGGTCTTGGGTGAAAGAAGAAATTGACAGTTGCAAATGTTTGATTTAAACTGATGCATTGGAGGCCACATGGGTGATCCCTGATTAAAGTCAGTTTGCACTTTCTGTCCTTCTGCAGGGAGGCTGTCAGGACTCCCCAGGATCAGACCCCATGTCCACCCAGCTCTGCAACCTCTGGTAGTGACTGGAAGTGACGCAGCTCATGGGAAGCTGGGGATGCTTAACCTCCACACCAGCTCCCTTCCTAAATGACCAGGAGCATGCCATATCTCCTCCAAGTCTCTGATACAGGTCAGCTTAACCCTGAAGAGCCTCTCCAAGGGTTGTTGTCTGTTAGGTTTAATTTCAGATTTCTTACTTTCAATCAAAATGCTCCATTGTCCTTGAAATCTTGATAAATAAGGAGCTACAGGATTAATTACGTAGGACATTAGTCACTCCATATATGACATTATTTTCTCAAAGCAAGACTAAATGAGCACCACAGAAAAGTCTTAGAGACCTGTGTTTGGAGCTGACTAAAATGTAATAGGACAGGAGCATATTCTTAACCCTAAATGTTAGCTGTCTGCTACAGGTACTTGCATTGTGGCCCTTAGGGAGTTGTAAGGTGTGAATACCCTTCATAGAATATCTTGACTGCTTCTCATCAAAAAAGATCCTCATATTTTCAGCTTCAGAAAAAGCAGTAGCAAAGCAGTGCCGAACTGTAGAATAAATGTGTTGGTCTGCTTGAGTCCCACATCCCACTCCTCATCTCTGTCTCTGTTGCCATGTCTTGGTGACTCTAATTTGTAATGGCAGACATGATAGAAACTGGCTGAAGACAGACCAACAGTTATTAAAAAGTAGTAAATAATAATAAGGAACAAACAACAAACCCTGAGAGAGGAGAAGTAAGGTTCAATTTCCTTCTAAGAACCCAGAGAGCACTTGAACAAAGAGGAGTTAATAAATGTTACAGTCAGGCTTTTTTTTGGATACGATTCTTGCAGAATATGATTTCATAATCCGCTGTCTCTAGTGAACAACAAGACCTCTGTAAACACTCAATATTCAAATAGAAAATTGTTTCTTGTAGGCTTCCATGGCACAAAATAAAAGCTCTGTAAATCTGGGCCTCCATATGTGGTTCTCAGCTGGTGTAAGTCCCTGAATGAATTACATGTGAACAGAGAAATTAATGCTACACACATGGTGGCCAAACTTGAAAGCAAAAATTGCAACTGAGAATATACTGCAGTGGATTGTGAAATATTTGAAGATAAATGGAAGCTTGAGTCCTTGTTGATAGAATGCATCACTGACGCATTTCAAGGGATACACAACTATCACAGTGAGATAGTACAATACTGAGATTTGGGAGACTGCGAGGACTCGCTCTTTAAAATCAAGAACTTAAGCAGAATGTGAACTTTAAAGGCAAGTATGCAATTTTGACTCTCTAGCATAATTGTGAACAAAGATTGGGTAAAATACTTCCCCCTTTAAAAATCTGTTCAGTAAATGCGTATCCTGCCTGTGTTTTGAAATGATTGTGCTCTAAAGCTGCTTTTGTTAATCAGTCAGCATTGATGATGAATTACCCAAGGGTTTTGGTACTTTTGAAACAGTTGCAATCTTTTTGTTGTTGGTTTTTTCCCCTTTCTCTTCTCGACAGAGGAGGAAGGAAGAATGTGCATGTTACAGTGAATTCTAAATGAGGACTGTGCCTCCCCTGTTTGCAAAAAGCAAAGCAAAGCAGTAAAAATAATAAATAAAACAAATGAAACCCTCTTTAATCCATTCATGAGCTTGAGTGTTTCAAGTGGGCCATAATATTAAGACAAAGAGTTCTGAAAGAGATGGATCAGAGGAAAGGGCAATTGCTTAAACCATGTCAGCCTGTTTAATTGAATTACGTATTTGTCAGCACTGTATTTTCCCACGTCCAGGATTCTTACTGTTGATTCAGGGCTTAAGGCCTAAATAGAAAGGGCACAACTACTGTGTATTTTGATCCCCAACAAGCTGTGTCCTTTGAAATGCCACTGCTCGGTGTTTGGAAGAATGCTGGAGTGCTTTGCTGGAGCAGAGCTCACCAGGAGAGAGGTAGAAAAAATATGTTACCCTCATGGATTTGACCTTGCCACAGCATTCTGAGGGAACTTGACTGAGAATTTTGAAGCCTGATGCTATTTCTTTAACAGTTTATTTGTCTTTATCACAAGAACAACTTGGGGTGGTGGACCAAGGACAGGCCAGCAGCCAGGGACTCTCAACTCTTCTTTGAATTGATTTGGCAGGGGTTTTAATGTCTAAAATCTCTAGTTCAGTCATGGGCAATAGCAAATTTTCATTGCCTTATGATAAATATTTAAACTGTTTTCCTTGTTGATCTGTTGCACAAAAGAAATGCTTCTGTCTCCCTCCCCTCAATGGATTATTTTATCCCTCATATCCCACAACAGGGCTGGAGGGAGCCACTGGGACTTGGACAACAGCAGCTCAGGCTGGAGCAGAAGATAAGTAAAACTTGCAAGCTGTAGGCCAGGGTATGTGCTCTGTTTCTGTAGAGAGGTTCCCAATCTGGCATGCCCCTTTGTCCCGGTCACCCTGCTACTACTGCCGTATACCTAAGAATAAGTAGCAATTTGACTGCTTTTCCTCTTGCCTATTGATTTTGATTATAGATCATTTTGAGGACAAGTGGTCTCTGATCATGAAGAATATGATTGTTGTTTTGTCCGACTCTGTTTTTGCCAGAACTTCGGGAGCATGTTGCTGCTGGGGTGTCAAACATAAACCATACCACAGCTGGAGCAAGTTGGCAGGGGACCCTGACTCTGAAGAAGTCAGACACTACAAGAAGGATGCTTGAAATTGGTCTCTCCATGCAGTTGTCCATGTAAGAAAACTGGCAGGTCACTTTCTAAAATTCAATCAAATACTCTGTGTACCTTACTGAATGATGTTTCCCCAACTTACTGTGCCCGGATCCTCAATCAGCTTTCATTTACAGGTAGTACTTATAGCCTAGATACCTCCTTTTCCGTTGTGTTATACTCCAAATGCCTATGAAATTCCACTTTTTTTTGAGGCTGGCACAGTTCTTCCCTGATTAGAAGGTGAGTGACACAGATTAATGCCTGATTCTGCTTACACTGGTGCTGGTGGCATAAAATAACTTCATGTCAGTGCTGTGGGATCATGCGCTCTATCCTGAACGCTGAGAGCAGAATCTGGCTGTTTTACACTAAATTGAACTTCAGGATGGACACCATGTTCTTTGAAGCACACCATACATGAATTGGGCCACATGAGGCATATTTTTGTTTGCCAAAATTGTTAAGTATGGGATGCAATAGAAACAGTGTGCATTTAATTTATTTTTTTAAGCTTTCATTTTAAGATTGGATGTTTTATTCCAAGAAATGTCTTGGTGAAATACAGGTTACCAGACTCAGCACAGCAGTGGCTGAGAGAAGTTCTGTACTTTATAACCATGCAGAGGTCTGACTATCTCAGTTCTTAAACATCTGCAGTGCTTTAAAGCACACTTGCCCCTGCTAACAAACCCACCCACCTCTGCCACTCATATCAGCTTTTTCCAGTGAATTTTTCTGTCATTAAAAGCATCTCCATTTTGCCTCAAGTCCAAGGTGAGATGATATTTCTTTCAGTTGGCTCTAGTTCTCCCAGGCTGTGTCAAGGCACGGCTTTCCCTCCTGCTGAACATGCAATTTTAGCAGCATCAATTGCAGGCATTTTCTTTTAAGAAGTGGTAAATAGGTTCAATAAATAGAAATGTTGTGACCCAAGGAAATGACTTGTCCAGGTAGAAGGGTCTGCTGCTGGAATGTGGTTCCACCAGAAATGTACAGCAAAGCTCCTCCAGAATTTTATCCTGCCCATATACAGTGTGGTTTGACTTGGTAATTCCAGTCCCGTTGAGGCTGGAACCACAAAACCACTGCTCCAGTCTACCTCAAATGCCTGTGTTGCCCTGTTACCTCTGCACTAGTCTTCATTTGTCCTCCCAGTGGGCTGTAGGAAGAGTAGTGCCACCACCTCGATTTGGAGAAAGAAATGTGATGCAAAGAGGTTAAAGACTTGTGTGAACTGACTCAAGGATGCTGCACTGAAATCAACATTTCAAAGCACTGAGCTAACCACTAACATCCTTCTGCAACAGAGCAAATGGGCTGCACAGTGACAGCAAATATTTGAAGGACTCTGTAAAATCAGACTGAAAACCTTCTTCCCCTCTCTCGCTAACTGAACCCAAAGGCAAAAATGTTTCTCTAGAATGTAAAGATTTCGTATGCCATCTTGCCTAATTCCTTTATGATGCTTTTATTTTAAAAATCGTTTCAAATAGTATCTGAAATACTTCATTTGAAACACTTTTAAGTACTGCTACTTCACATACTGACTTTTTCAAGTTTTGGAGGATTTGTATTTATTTTGCACTTCCTTTTTTTCCTCCCCTTTTTTTTGCATATCATGCAGTTCAGATGCATTTTAAACAGTTTCTGTTCACGTCAGAGCTCTGGTTCTGATGTGTGCCCTCACATGGCTCCTCTGAACCCACCACATGTTAAAAGGATGAATATTAACTTTTGTTTTTCTCCAAGTGACTCTTTAATTGAAAAACTCAATACTTAATGAGTTATTTCTATCCTGAATGGAGGAGGAAGGGAATAAATCCTGCAGTTCATTCCCAAACAAAACTCATGCTGGTGTCTGGTACGTGGTAAGCGGTAAGCTGACAGTAATTAGTGTTAATACAGCCTGCACATAGGACATCTATGGTCTGTATCCCCACTCTGCCTCCAGCCCTTGCCTACACCCCTTCACATATAGTATGTGTCCTGCATTTCAAGTAGAAATCATCTCTGACTGTGGTTCTTTATATAACTCCTTATTCTATCAATGAATTTAGGTAAATTTGCTTCTACTCACATAAAACTGTGTAATCAAAACAAATGGCATTTCTAATTGAGCAAGGCCCTCTTGGTAATGAAGGGCAGAAGCACTGTTGAGATCACTGGTTTGTGTTCTCTCCCTGTTCAGGAGACTAATTTATTTGTGAAATCAAAGCAACCCACCAGATTAGCCATCTAACTAGCTAGCTGTGTTGTTTAGACTCACTTGTTTGCTCTCTCATGACATCCAAGTGAACAAGCTATATGTCAATAAAAGCGTTGGCGCTCTATCGTAGATTATAGACTAGTTTGAAGTGTAAAAAAAAGGTCCTGAAATGGGGCTAAATACAGTAGTTAATTTTTTTTCCCCACTGAGCATATGCTGCGAATGGGAAAGGACAGTGTAATGTAAATGGAGGTTTCATTAGCGATGATATGTGGCAGTTCCTGGGTAAAGGAAGAGAAAGAAAGCTAGGAGCACCTATAGACTTCACAGGCTCATACCCATAAGGAAGAAGCACGTACAGGGATGTGCTGAGGGTGATGGTAAGAGCTGCTCTTCCCCCTCAGCCTCTGTTTGGGCCTCCCTGGAAAAGCAGAGTGTTTGCCAGGCTTAGGCAGCTTAGATGCAGAATGAGTCCCTCGCTGCATCTGGCCTCCAGAAACCAGTTCTTGCAAACAACAGGCAAGCACTTGCTTCCCTTGGGAGTTTTAATATTCCTATCAGAAAGGCAGAGGGTCTGCAGGGAAATACTTTTGGTCAAATGTATTCCAAATATCCATCATTCTGGTTTTAAAAGTTCTTATTTAACTTTTCCAGAAATCTTGATCATTGGCCGGGCTGTGTTGCCTCTCACCTGGCTTCTTCCTTGCAGCAGGTAGGGGAAGATGCCCCGCATGTTGCAGGACTGATCACACTGAATGCTGAAGACCCGAAACAGGCATGTTATGCATCTCCATTATCTCCAAGGAGATCTTAGAGCAGCCTTACAGTGAGTAAAGTGAGCCTCCAAGAAAGCTGGAGAGGGGCTTTTTACATGGGAATGTGGTGACAGGACAAGGGGGAATGGCTTTAACATGCCAGAGGGGAGACTGAGATGAGCTCTTGGGCAGAAGCTGTTCCCTGTGAGGGTGCTGAGGTGCTGGCACAGGGTGCCCAGAGAAGCTGT